>VUYV01000763.1:42778-82328 GCA_008711295.1 Anarhynchus alexandrinus | reverse complement strand
CCCCATCCCTGGAGGTGTTCAAGGCCAGGCTGGACGTGGCCTTGGGCAACCTGGTGTAGTGGGAGGTGTCCCTGCCTATGGCAGGGGGGTTGGAACTCGATGATCTTCAAGGTCCTTTCCAACCTAAACCATTCTATGATTCTATGATTCTATGATCTGCGCACCTTCCTGACATCACCAGTTCAGAGCCAGGATGTTCTTGTCCCATCACACCTTTTTGCTCTTCCCCCAGGAGTGAGAATTGTCCTGCAGAGGATTACTTGAACAGCCAATTGCTTAAATGCCTTTGTTAGCTTGGTACAGACATCAAGAATGGTCTTGGCTTCCTACTGCCATTTACCTCACGAAAGATAACAGGCAGGTCCCTTCCCACACTCTTATTTAGGCTTTTGTTTGGTGTTGAGACTGCTTTGTGTATGTGCTCCTGCACAGGGCACNAGGTAGTTCTCCTGAAGTCCCTACAATGTGATATTTTTTTTTTTTTAAATTGGCAAATAAATATAAACTTTTTTCACTTTTGAAAAGATTAAAAGAAAAAATCAAGAAAATGAACTTTTTGCCCGCCTGGCGAAGTCAACAAAAACTCGTCACTGCACTACTGTCTATATCTCTGTTAATCATTCCCTGCCTCAAAGAGCATCCAAACCAGACGGCCACTTTCACCCAGTTTGAATAGAGGTGGAGAAGACGTAAGGACAGTCAGGTTCTTACTGGCCTCATGAAAAACAGTAGGTCAGAGTGCTGTTTCCACCTGGTTGTCCTAACGTGTTTTTTCCCCTCCAGGTTTTACTGGGGGAAAAGTTTTCCTATAGCCAAGAGTGTCATATGTTGGCTTTGTTTTTCTGCAGAAGTTTAAGAAAAATTTTCCATTTCTGCACCATCTCTAATAAATAACAAAGACTTAAAGCCTCAGACTTAGTTGGAAGTGTTATTAATAACTGGGAAATCTCAGGGTTTTTCCTGCTCGCTCTTGCTGAGAGAGATGAATCTCATAACCTGCAATGGAAAAGCAGCAAAGTCAATGTATATCCACTGCCAGCACAGGCTAGAAGGGTATTTTTTTATTATTTTTTTTGGCTGTGAGACATTGGATGAAGCTGTTTCTGCGGCTCCTGTCTTTGTGGGAGATGAGTTTCGTTCAGACCCTTCAGTCTGCTCCATTTCTTGGCTCTGTGTGGTTTACTCTGAGAGCTGGAGCAGGTCGAGAGTGCCAGAGATAAGGCGGTGTTTTGGATAGAAGCGGCGTTTTAATAATTTTGAACAGTTTGTGCAGTCTGGGAGCCCAGAGCAGGAGATTTATTACTTCACTGTCACAAATTCAATACGGCTGCCACAAAACCAGCAACGCTACTACGTAGATCCTGAGATGTAGGTGGGCAGTGGGGGTGTCTTCACGTCACCCGCTTCAGGCTGTGTCAGACATTGAGTGCGGGATGCTGTGACACAACCTTGGCTGCGTGTGACACCGTCTTTCTGCATGGCCTTCGTGGTGGCTTTGGCTGCCTGACTTGTGGGATGATGTGGATTTTGGTGTTTTGCTTCTCTCGGGTGGTGGCAGGGCTCCCGCTGGCAGCCCCACCACTGCTGGGTCTGGTCTGAGGACAGGGGGTACCATCTCAGAAGTGCTCCTGCCCTATGATGGCACTAAGGGCTGCACGTATGCCCTCTGCAGCTTCAGCTGGATTTCAAATTGCTCCAAAAGGGGATGTTTTCCACGGAGCTTTTGCGCCAGGTCACCATTTTCCACTTTCACCCCTGATCTGGAGCCGAACAAAGGGATTTCTCTCCAGAGGAACTGTCTGCTGAGGAAATACAACCCTCAGCTGATGCTTTCATCCATCCCTCACAGTCTTCAAGGTGGATTATGTTAAATTCCGGGCTGATGTGGATTACTTCAGCCAACAGAAGCATGGAACAAGCTCTTTGTGCATGACATTGCTGTGCAGAATGACAGCACCAATGACTTTGGGCTGGGAGGGGGAAGCACATCTTCCTGCAGTTAACCCACCTCTCGTCTTTTCTTGGAGTGTAGGGAGAGAGAGGAAGGACATACGGAGAACTTTGGACAGGAGGTCTTTTAATGTCATGCAGCCAAGCAATATTTTGAAAGCTGGCTGTAACTAACCCAGCAGAAGGGGAAACTGGCTGAGATTTAAGGACTCTTCCCTTGCTGGTGCAGCCAAAACAGCCTTCACCCTTCTGGGGGCAGCAGCCCTGTACGTAGTCCCAGGAACGCTGCCTGGGACCTTGCCAGAACAACCCAATGACCGTCGTTGGACAAAGCGTGAGCCAACTGGGAAGGGCCAAAGCGAAAGCTGGAGGTCCCAAGTCAGCTTCCAGTGGGATGGTTTCCCTGTTGGGCAGGAAAATAGAGCAAAATTACAGCGAAGAAAAGAAAAAGCTTCATCTTTGTGGGGTAGGCTGTAAAGATCAACAGCCTTCGAAGGTCTGGTTGCTCCCAGCTGTTTGTAAATCAGCAGCGCTAAAGTCGGCAGCCACCTCTGGCAGAGAAACTGGAAGGTGACTTTATGAAATCAGGGCTTTGAGAGTCCCTCTTTTGAATCAAGAAGTCTGCTCCCTGCCTGCCGCATGCATTAGCATTGGAAAGGCTCCCACAGAAGCACAGAACAACCTTTGCAGCCGCTGATTATGCTTATAATTCACCAGGGCTGTAAAAAAAAAAAAACCAGCCGTTTTCATCTACGGCAGTGAGGCACAGCTCTGGCAAGGGGATGTGCTGCCTGGGCAGAGCCTCCACCCTACTGCTGGCATCCATCCTTGGTCATGGTTTCAGGCCATGTGTCCCGGGAGTCAAAGGCACAGTACACCCCTGTGAGCCATTTCCCTGCCTGCAGGACCAATGTACAAAACAAAAAAATGCTTTTTTTTTAAAAAAAAAATTTAAAAAGTAATTTTAATAGGTCTGTTCTACCATATCCACACGAGCAGATGTTCTGTGACGTAACTCTCCTGGTGCTCCTGATTCTATGATTCTACTCCATGGGCACACCAGTGAAAATGTGCACGTCTGGGGTTTGGATTCTAAGTTCCACTCATTTTGAGCGGAAGCCGTTGAACGTACGCGCCGAGTGAGCGGGATCATTGGTGATGTGGCTGGCTCGGGGCCCAGAGTTGAAGGTGCTCTGGAAAAATCACCGTTAGGATGAGGGTTAACGAGGGAGGAAACGGCAGGTTGGAGCAGACCCCTGTGCATATGATCCTCTGAAAGGGAGTTCTTGAGTGCTAATTTGTTTCCCAGACCATTGAAGGAGCTTGTGCCAAGCAGCTGTAACCCAGGGCCAGACCTGCTTTAATTTGTTTTCTTCTGGAGGAAGAGTTGGGTGACAACTTGCTGTTCACCACTGCATTAAATGGCCATCCCTCCTGCAGAATGTGTAGACAGTCTGTGGAATTAAATTGTCAAAACACTGGAAGTGTTTCACCTGATTCCTGACCACTCAGGGAGGCTGGAGAAGAACCTGAGCTGCGATGACAAGAGCTGGGATGTGGCTGATGGACCCGGGTATGTCAAAGAGAAACAGGAGATACAGCTTGTTGGGCCCAAAGAAGGCTTAAAGAGAAACCAGAAAGGCCTGGAAATGGGAAGGAAAAAAGTGAATAGATGAGTAGAAAACCTTGGGGTGAGGTGTTGTCTTCTCTCGATTCAAAGAAACCTCACATCCAGTCACCTGGAGCCTCCAATCACAATTGTTTAATGTCAGGGCAGAGCAACCCATCCCTTCCACAAACCCAGGGGGAGAGGACAAAGGTAGAAGGCATTTGGGAGACTGCTGCAGAAGGGGCATCTGCTCCCACCAACAGCTCTGGGTATGGGTAGGACTGTGGTCTCATTTTCACCATAAAAAATGGAGCTAAGAAAGTCGTTATTGAACTCTGGTAACCAATAGCCAGTGATCTGGTTTTCCAGAACATGAGCACACGTGGCGAAGATTTAACTTTGTATTTGCAAAAGCACCACGAGAAGCACCAGTGGCCCAGCCTGGGCCAGCAGATTGGGCACATCAGCCTGGAGAACACAAGAACTGATCTGAGGACTCAGCATTGCCATCAATAACCCTTGAGGATTCATTCTAGGTTCTCCTCTGTTGACCACCGTTTTTGGCAGGTTACAGCTCTCAGAGGAAAGGCTGCTGGTGAGGCCCAATAACACTTAATAAAAATCCTTGGTCATATAAGCCGACAGGACAGCCCCAGAGCTTGTGGCGTTGAGAACAGACAACGAAGCCAAAACAGGGAGAGCCCAGCTTGCTGGTGCCCACCAGATCTTGCTCCATATCGCTTGCTGCAGCAGCAGAAGTTGAGGTCTCCAGTGTTAGCTTTGAGAGATGGGCTGCTGCCCCTGCCGTGAAAGGCTGGCGAAGACCCAGATGGGGTTAATGGGGACCACAAAGTGGGAAGACAGAGGAGCTGTCAGAGCAGGCTGGTCTGAGGGCTGGAATAAAACTGAAATTTTGGAAGGAGGTTGGTTTCCATGATAGCCCAACCCAGGAGAGGTGACAGCAGTGGCAGGACGTGGCGGAAAGAGACAGGGGGCTGTATTTGGGCACAAGCTGTGATGGGACAACCAAAGCTTGATGCATCCCTCTGGAGAAGTGCCTTGTACAGCTCCACCCTGACCTCCTTGCTGGACATTGCCCTAGTGAGAGTTGCTGGAGGAGCTGCTGTCCTACAGCCAGACGTCCAGGCAGCTTGCTCCAGCCCAGTGCAAGCTTTTTCTTGGCTGCTGGTGGGGCAGAGGACCACAGCACTGGGGTGAGCTGGAAAGCATCACTGAGAGTGACTTCAGCTTACGCAACATATTGAAATGTCTTCTCCTTTCTTCCAAAGACTTCGCTCATGCATAAAACAAGAAGCTGGCCAAGATATTTTTATGCTTATGAGGCTCTCAGGAGGGAAGACTGGGGAGCTGAGGTTGGGGATGAGAGAGGAAGGACGTGACCCAGGCTGGCAGCAGAGGCAGAATAGCAGTGACGAGTCACAGCTCTGCAAGATGGGTTTCTGCCAGGGGTAAGAGTAGCAGCGGAAAACATCTAGGAGTTTTTCTTGGAGGGTCACTCGATAGCTTGTGGTAGTCTCTTCTATTGCTGCTTCAGTTGGTTTTGATTTTCTTTTCACTTAGAGAATTGACTCTCCCCACCCTCCACTGCCCTGCTCAGGCAGTTGTCCCCTCGAAAGCTGAGGAAAATGGGTAAAAACAAGCATTGACATTTTGGCTGTGCTTCTGTAATCAAGCAACGCAGGCACCGCTATGGCTGGCTTGGAAAATCACAGCCGAGTCTCAGAGCAGTTAAAAACACCCTCCGGTAAACTCTGCTTCCTTCTGCCTTCCTGGCAGCAGCAGGGGGATGGGTGCTCCTTCTCCTCCTAGCTCACCTGGGCTCAGCTTTAAGTCTGTGTCCTCATTTGTACCCCCTTGCTGCTCGCTAAGGGTGTTATAGCCCACCTTATCTACAAAATAGTTGAGAAATAAATTCAACCAACAAGGAGTTTCTTTGCTGCTTTTTTTTTTTTTTTTTAATCCCTGCAAAACTCCCCAGCTTGGTTGGTCTTGAGCTTCATTATGTCACTTTTGGCTTACCAAAAGATGAAAACGACGAAGGGAGAAATTCCTCCTGAGGAGACATGAAGCCACCGTGCTCCCACCTTCATAATGCCACATCCAGTCTGGGCTCATGGGGATGACACTGAGATGAAGATTGCCCTTGGGGCTTCCCAGGAACATCTCCTCCGTGTTATCCTTCTGGTCAAAGAAGTTGTCAGACACCAGGAATAATGTGTGTTTGGGTGTGCGGGGAGAGGTGCCTCTTGCAAGGCTTTCCTGCCTGCCGATGCCTCCGAGACCGCTCTGTGCACGCCATTAGGCAAAGCTGTGAAAGCATCTCCGTCTTCCTCGGGCTTTGCCCGAGAGGATGGAGAGTGTTAATGCGGCACTGGAAATCTCATGTTCTTGTCAAACCCCCAGTGATTAGTGGTCCTAGATTAATAGATACAGCTCTACTTAAAACCAGATCAATAGTTTTCACTCACTTTTTTGGTCCCGTTCCCTGGAGCTGAGGCATTAAGTGATCGCTCCTGGAGATATATTGCACAAGGTGCAGTTCTGTATGGAAATGAGCTTCCCGAGGAGAGCGAATGTTCGGATAATAGCTCATGCCTTTGACCATGCCTTTATGGATGGCGACTGCCGGATCAGGGGTATGTATTATTTCAGGGCCGTGAATAATTACTAAACCTCATTCGGCGACTGATGTAACTAGAAAAGTTTCTTTCTGGGGACTCAACCGAGTGTTAGCGAATAAAGGAATGTGTGTCACTGACTGTTCTCAAATACGGGGAGTTTAATCATCCTGCCCAGAGACAAGTCAGGTGCGATCAGGGGTGTTCCGCTGTGGTCCATCCCCTCGCAACCATTTTAGACTTCGATTTGTCTCCCCGAGACCCATTTTGCCCGGCCACCAGCTCACTGCAGCGGCCTCATGGAGCAAACGCAGAGCACAGGAGGCGTTTGGCTTTTCCTGCAGTTTGGTGATAAACTGTTGGGCCACGCGGCACCCTGTACGTCTCAAATTCAAAGATTAAATACCCGTTGCACGAGCACATCTGGGTAGCAAAGAGGGTTCTTGTGTTTCTGTTTTCCTCCAGGAGGGAATGATGCTGGCTGGAGACCGTTGTCACCGGATAATGGGTCCCCCGCTGATGCATCAGCACCAAGGCAAAGCTGAGACACTTATTTTCCAAGCAGGAGATGCTCATCTTGTGACAGAGCTTCTTGTCTAATGACACTAAATGATTGATGCCGCAGATGCAATCATTTGCTTCGTTGGACATTGCGGGAGCTGTGGCGATACACACTAAAACCCATTACTGAACTGCTCCGTCCTCGTCGTCTCCCTCACGCTGCGGGACTCTTGTCTTGAACAGACATCAGCCCATCTATAAAACAACAGCTCATCCAAAATGCATCTTGACTCAGTATCAACAGGGTCCCTGACTGACTAAGCTTTGTTTTATCTTTTTAAATGGTTTCCTGTCTGCTTCTCTTCTTCTCGCAGGGTGACAATGTGTCCCTGGGAAGATACTGCACTCCAAATCAAGACGGTGGTAACTCTGAAACGATGGGTTTGTGTGTGGGGACTGTTCCTTGTGCGGAGGCATTGCGCAAAACAATAAAACCCTCCTGCCCCGGGGGAGCAAAAAGCCCCAGAAAAACAGTTTCTGCTGTGTAAATGTTGACAGACTTTATTTTTCCTCTGTCTGGCTGTGATGATCTCTTCTTGGAGGACGTAAACTTTGAATCTGAGTGGATTTGCATATGTTGAAGGGCTGAGTTTCTATAGGAGATGGTTTGGTCCTGGCTGGACCCCAGACCTGCCCTGTCCCCACGGAGGTGCCCGGTGCCCCTGGCTGGGGGCTGCCGACCCTGGAGAGAGTCAGCGGGGTGTAAAAATACTTGAGAAACGGGCAAGGGACTGGTTGTGAATCTGTTATGACACATTGCAGCAGGGCAGGGTGAGCTGGTTTCAGACTTTCTTAAGCGCTGTGTGTCGGGGAGCAGGCGGGAGTTTTGGCAAACGACGTTTTTTTGAGTCTCTTCTCCCCATGGGTGCTGCTGTGATGGGAGACCTTAAGGGCTGAGTCTGCTTTGTTGGACAAAGACCCTACAGGAGCCAGTGGGGCTCATGTGCTGGGTATAGTGGGGCGCAAGGTGCTCCACACTTCCCTGGGTGCAGCCATGGGGACGCTGGGCTCAGTCCTATAAGACGTTTTCCTTCCCCATGAGCCTCTCTGCAGGAGATACGTCAGAGATGGAATGAGGAAGGGAGACCCAGGACAACTTCCATCCAAACCCATGTGGCCAAGCCTTGCCAAGAGGCTGCGCAGTCCTTCCTCTTGTCCTGAGGGGCTCTCTGTGCCCATAGAAGGAGACACAGACCCATGCCCAAAGCCTTGGCACCCCTTCCTCTGGATGGACCCTTCTGGAGATGACAGGTCATGCTCTGTAGCATACACATGAGCAAACAGATGAGGCAACCCCTGGTCAAGGCTCAAAGCTCTGAGGGCAGCAGGCAGCAAGGTGACAGACCCTCCAGCCCTCTGTTGCCCACATTCTTCTCCCTTCTCAGCACCCAGAGACATTTGCAGCTCTAATTCCCCAGCAGCGGGATGTCCTGCCATCTGGAGCCGCACAACATTGTGCCTGGCTTCCTTCCACCCTCATTTGGTAGCCCCAGCCATGAGGTGACACTGGGTGTGCTGAGCTTGTGGGAAGGAACGGGTTCTTGGGGGATATCTGCGCACACAAAGAACAAAAGAAAACAGAATATTGTCCCCTTGAGCTAGCAAAATGTTGAGGCACATTGGGCTATTTGGTATCTGCCCAAGGTCACAGGTTGAACCAGTCTGAGAGCTGAGCATGGACCTCAGAGGCTTTGGCGTGGTCTCCAGCCCACAGCTGCTCGGGATGAGCTACAGTCTGTCCATGCAAACCCCACCAAGCCCCTCTGACAACACTCCAGATCCAGAGGGGAGGCGGGCAATAAGTAACAGGTTTCATGCAAGCCTGGCCCTGCTCTGAGGTCCAGAAAGGCTCCATTCGGTTGCCACTTTCTGCACTCCTCCTCCCGTTTTTGCTGTCGAGTCTGGAGAAGCGTTAAACCACCGCAAGGAAAGCTGCGAGCGTGTTACTGCCAGCCTGAAAGCTGCCCTGGCAGGGGCAGGGCTGTGGCTTCGTTAAGACGAGCATCACCCGCCACACGGAGCACAGAAGGGTTGAAACGGGCTGACGGACTTGCTGGTGGCAGAAGAGCTCCTGGCACTTTGCCTGCTGGAGGGAGCGCTGGGAAGAGGGACACAGAGGGCTGTGACATCCCCGCCTCACGTCCTCCCTTAGCCAGAGGCACTGGAAGCGCTGGGGGTCTGTCTGGCGCAGACATCCCATTCACTGCGAAAAGCCCCTTGGAATCTAGTGCATTTCCACCGAGCGTTTCTGGAATTGCCTTTTATTATTTCCAGTAAGCACAAATTATATTTTTAATATGACACAAGCCACACGCTGTCGTCAGCACAGCGCTGCACTCCCGTCAATACGAGCTAATTGGGGAAGCAACTTCCCCTGATAAAAGAGCGCAGCGTGGAGACACACTGCAGTTCTTATGCAATGGGCCAAACTTCTCGTATCGCCATTTAAAGTGATCAATGAGCCTGACACATCCTTGTAATTAGATTTCCTTGCTGATATCTAAGCTCCTACTAAATTAGACTAATCTCTTGCCTTCAGAAGCAGATGTGAGTTATCTGCCGTTGACACGCTCCGAGCGCAGAAGCAACCAGCGGTTCCCAAAGTGTGGGTCTTGCGGTGTGTGTGTGTTTCGGTGGAGTGATTCCCTGCAGGGAACCACCTCTCTGGGGTCTCGCAGTGCTTCTCCTTCCCCTGAAAATTCATAGATTTAAAGTTCTCTGTGGTTCAGGGCGAAGTGCCAAGTACTCTGGGGAAGTTGCCAGTGGACTTGGCCAGAGGTGGCACGACATGATGTTCTTCCCCTCCAGCTGTCTCAGCTGGGATCAAGCCCTTGGGTGTCCAGGGCTTGGGAAATTACATTTTTGCTGTGGCTACAGGTGCAGCATCCTGGAGGCGCAGGTTAGTGGCAGGTCAGCGATAATGAGGGTTAACGGCTTTCTGAGTGATCTTGGCATTGAGTTATGCTGGGACTACCAAGTTTTATCTCTCCCTACTCTGGACCTTAGCCCTGCACCAGTGCACGGGTGTTATCACTCACCAGCTCTCACCCATGTGTTTTCTGCTCTGGAGGAGATGTGATGTTCTCTTCCATGAGGTTATTGCTGGCTGATTGCTCTTTTTGGTCTCTCTCTCTCTGCTCCAGCCTCCTCTTTACAGCACGCTCCGAGAAACTGGGAAATCCAAGGAACAAGAAACTCCACCAGAGGCAGGAGGACCAGCGGCCAGTGATGGCAAAGGCTCCAGAGAAATAATCTTCCAGGATGGAGCTCGGGGTGGCAGGTGGGAAGGACCCACCATGGAGGGGGGATGCTCATAGTCTGAACCTCTGCTTGTGAGTAAAATCAGCTTCACCCCATGTGAATTGGGATGGGTGATTGATCCCCAAGGATTGGCACGGCCGTGGGGTGCACCTTCTGGCATGGGCACCATGGGGTCCTTGGTCATGACAGCGCTCATATCCCCTCTCCTGGCTTCCCCCCAGACAGGGCATCCTCAGCCACGCTGACTTTTGGGAGCACACCCTGTTGGGATATATCCCAACGTATCCTGTTGGGATATCGTATTGGGAACTGGTCCCCAGAGAGGCAGCACAGCTCCACTCTGCCCTAGAGCAAACAAAGCCAGCTCAGTCTCAGGAGGTGGTCAGGAAGGGATGGCCATCAGCAGCAACGGTGTGTTTCAAGGTGTGTTAAGTGATTTCCACTGCTAAAGCACAGCCAGGAACAGTTTAGAGAACAAAATAACACCTTCTTAGAGCAATCTGAATTTCCCCCGCTGCACTGTGAAGCAAACAATGTTTGGGTCTCGGCGTTCATTCTCCACTTGCTTCATCTGCCATAGGAAGCATCTTTTTCTGAGCCGGAGGCAAAAACGAAAGGAAAAAGCCTTGGGGAGAGTCTACGAAACGTTTTGGAGTAGTAGGAGAAAGGGCTGAGCTGGAAGTCCTCCCCAAGCCCTGCCAGGTCCATCTGGAGATGGGAGGCTGGTGAAGGGGGCCAGAAGCTGGCCCCAGGACCAGGAGCCGGGGACACACAGCTGGCTCCCCAGCTGGCTTTGCTGCTCCTCAGGGGTGGGTGACATCTCTGGCTGCTGGGAATTTTGCCCAAAAAGGAAGGGAGGGCAGAGAGACCTCAGTAACTGCAAACTGAGGTCAAACCTGACAAATAGCTTTGGTCTAAAACATGAGGGGAACCTTTTTGAAAGTGTCAGGATGTCTTTTGTTGACATTTCTTTAAGTGCTTCCATTTGATCTTCTCTTACGACACTTCAGGATTTCCTGGCTTCGGGGCAACATTTTCTTCCTTTAAAATGACATCTGCTCTTTTTGTCATTTTAAAGGGCCCCATAAAGCGCAGAACTCCAGTAACCTCCAACACGATGCTGCGCTTCGGGCCACGTGAAGGGCTCTGGGGTGACGCGGGCGGTTTCCTTCTGCTGCAGTTTCCAAACAACACCAGCCCCTAAATTCTGCTTCATCAGCCCAAACCTCCTCTCTCTTCTCGTGCCTTGGCTGAGGGGTCGTGCTACTGCAAACTGAGGTTTCCCAGGGGGTGGGCGGTGGTGCGAGAAGCTGGACCACCTTCCCTCTGAAGTCACGCACTGCTTCCCACCAGGGGCTTCCCAGGCAGCTTTCCCTTGCCCTGTTTTGCCAAGCCTGGGAATTTAATCACGCACCCGGTGCTGCCTCCAGCTGGAGGCTTGTTTGGTCCCAGCAGTTTGTCACCGTTTGCATGGTCCATGGGGCTGAATGAGCCCAGGAGCCCCCAACCCGGCAGCTCCTCTCCGTTGGGTGGAGGAGGTCTCCTCTGGCAGAGTACCGCCTGCTTGAAGTGTGTAGCCGGAGGTAAAAAAAAGGCAGAGGGAAGGAAAAGGTGGGATGGGAACTGTGGGACCCTGGAGAGGCAGGATCATCCCAGGCTCCCTGCTGAAAGCAGGGTCAGGAGAAGCCACAAACCATCTCAGCGTTTGCAATAAGGAGAAGGGGAAATCCCCCAGAGAAGGTTGCTTCCCTGGATACATCGTCCTCCCGGCATGGAGGTGGGTCCATCCAAGCAGGAAAGGTGAAACCCCACCAAAGGAACACATCCCCCTCCCACAATCCCACCCATGGGCGCTGGACTGCTCCCCCCGGGCAGCTCTCCCTTTCTGCTTAATTGAAAACAGATCGCCAAATTGGACCCAAATCTCCCTTCTCAGAAGCACAGGAGTTTGCGCCCGGAAGCGCTTCGCCCTCTTCGCTCCCTTCTACAGCCTTTCAATCTGCGGGGACCGCTCGTTGCCAGAGCCCCCGACGCCCTCGTTAGCACCCCGGGGTGCGCTGACCCACATTCCCCCCCCACCCCATGCACAGAGACCCCCAGAAACGCCGCAGTAATGATGCTGCTCCCGCTCTCCCCAGAAACGCCGCGGTAGTGATGCTGCTCCTGCTCTCCCCAGCAGACCCAGCCTCGATGCTCGGGCTCCCCGGGGACCACCCGCCGGCGGGGTTAATTACAGCAGGAGCCCCCGGCAGCTTTCCAAGGAGGCTTTTCCAGCAGGCTGCCGGCGCAGCGGATATCAAAAACCTTCCCTTGCCTTGGTGGCTCTCCGTAGAGCTCAGTGATGCAGCCCTGCCACTCCTGCAGCACGCGCCGATGAGGTATCACGCAGCAGACGCTGCTGAAAAAAAAAAAAAAAAAAAACGAAAAAACCCAACCCACAGTTTATTGTTTAACTGAATTTTCCTCTTCCAGCCTGCGAAAAGCTCCATTTCGCAGCACGTCTTTGTAAAACGGAGCGTAGGACAGGACAGGTGACCCAGAGAGGTCCTGCCCGCTGCCGCACTCGAGGCACGCGCGGCCGGGTGATCAGACAGGGGCGCAGAGCTGTCCCACAGCGGGCCGGGTGTTCGTGGCGGGCGGGTGGTCCCTCCACGGCACAAGGGACAGGCGTACATCCCACAGCCGCACGCCCCCCAGATGGAAAAAAAAAACCCCACCCAAGCTACTGCGGTTGTTTCAAGCGGTGATGCTACGGAAAGTGCTAGCAGGGAGAAGGATTTTATATACTTGGATGATGCCATGGGACCAGGACAGGGAAGAACCTTTTCTCCTGCCTCAATTAGACAACTCAGGTCACAGAAAACTGGCTCATTGCAGGACGTGCTGCATGGATGCTCCTGGTCCTCAGAGAACATGCCCACCCTTCCCAGCTCAGCAAAAGGGCATCAAACTGGGAGAGGAGGGTCTCCTACACCTGAGGAACCTGACCTCTCTGCTTGAACGTTTCAGTCTCCAGGACGTCTGCAGAGTTACACAGAGTTTTCCCAAATCTCTTGTCCTAAATTTCTCTTTTGTGACCAGACGTTCCCAGAGGAGCTGACGCCCTCCCTCACCCAGCTCTGTCTGCATGATGGAAGAACGCCGTTATTTTAGCAGAACACAGGTGATACCACGATAAGTTAGGGAAATATTGGCTGAGGGAAAGGCTTGCAAGGTGGCCAATGCTGCCAAAGATCTCGGAAAGATATGGCCACCGCAGGTGTGGCCCGGGGTTAACCGGTATTCCTTGAAGTTATTAAATCTGAAAAAATACCTGTCGGGTGGTGTGTTGTGATTAGAGCTCTGCCCTCTTTGGGAGATAAGGATCTGTCAAGTGCTTATAGAATTATAAATTCAAGAGCTTCTTCTGCTTCGGTTTAAAGCAACCATGTGTAGAGCCACCTGCGGGAGCCTTCTCCATCAGCCCCACCAGAAGTGGAGGTGTGGGTGAGCGGGGAAAGGGCACGACTCCCTCCGCCAGGCAGAAGGTGAGGGCACAGCACAAGGTGGCATTTCCCAGTCGAGGAATCGAGGTTTCGGATGAATAGCGGCAGCAGGTAGGGGACAGGAGGTGCCGAAATGCTCCGGGAGCAGAGCCGAGCTCTGCATCATTCCCCGGTGCTGGGGGAGCCGTAAATGCCACTCGTGCCATCCGCAGTCCCTGATTTATGAACCTCGCCTCCCTTCTTCCAAGCGACTTCCCTTTCTGCTCACGAAAGCAGCCGCCCGCCCGGCAAGGCAGTGCCTGGGGACCGCCGCTCCCACCGGCTCGACGCCGGGGACCCTCGCCCGAAACATCCCCCCAGCCGGGGTCCCGCCTGCCCCTCGCTGCTCCCAGTGTCCCCGAGCTCCGCTCTGGCTCCGCGCTGCGTCCCAGACACACGGTCCGGCCATGGTGGGTGCCCAGACCGACCCCCCATCACCCCCCAGCCTCAGGCACGCTGCCCCTGCTGCTGACCCCCCTCCCCGCAGTGAGGACAAGCCCTGATTTCTGCTCATATCAAGTCATTTATAACCTACTACACTAGCAGCATCCTAAAATGCAGCAGCAACACCTTGCAGCTCTGTTCTGGACCAAAATCCCGCTGAGATTGCGCCGCAAAGCTCTGTTTTATGCAGAAATCCTCTCGGGCGTGTTTATTCAATGAGGCCGAAGGGTATCCTCTCCCGGGGCGTTTCATTTTTTCCCTGTTTAACAGCGATCATCCCGGGCTCTTCCTTGCTTTCGGGGCTGTCCGTGCCGAGCAGCCCTCCCGGCTGGGCTGGGCCCAGCGCTGCAAATGCTCTCCTGCCTCGGCGGCGTCCGAGCGAGCGCAGAGTAACGCAACAGCGAGCTGCAGTGCAGATAAGAGCGAGCTGGTGCAGAGGACTCTGCCCTTCGTTTCCTACAGGCCAGTCAGCAGAGACGGACTTTTTTCCCCTTTTTTTTTTCAATATGCAGCGTGCAAGGTAGGGCTCCATAAATACTGGGCAAGTGACGGTGGCTGTGATTCAAACGAAAGAGAGCGAAGGTTTCTAACTGCTGTGGGGACGCAACGGTTGTGCCCGGGTCCCGATGCGATGCCAGCAGCCTCGATACACCCTGGGGTCGGCAGCTCAAGGGGAGGAGGGAGATGGAGGGGGCGCAGGTGGAATATCGGGATGCAGGAGGGAAGTGTACTCCCAAGATGGCGGTCCCGTTCGGCCCAGAGAAGCGGTGCTCCCTTCCCAGGCCCACGGGAAGAGGAACGCGTGGTCTCGGCCACCGGCACGATAGGTCTCCCATGCATCGCGTGGGGAGGATCCGCAAGAAAACCTGCGGACCCAGCAGATCACAGGCACAGGCACCCGAGAAGTAACGTCACCGCTCTGCTGCCTCGGGAGAGCTCTACCACATTGCTGCAGTCAGCGCCATGGCAAGGCAGGCGATCGCGGCCTGCCTTGGGCGATCGCAGCCCAGAAGGCCAACCACATCCTGGGCTGCATCAAAAGCAGTGTGGCCAGCAGGTCAAAGGAGGTGATTCTACCCCTCTAACTCCACTCTCATGAGACCCCACCTGGAGTACTGCCTCCAGCTCTGGAGTCCCCAACATAGGAAAGACATGGACCTGCTGGAGCGTGTCCAGAGGAGAGCCACGAGGATGCTGCGAGGGCTGGAGCACCTCTCCGATGAGGACAGGCTGGGAGAGTTGGGGCTGTTCAGCCTGGAGAAGAGAAGGCTCCGGGGAGACCTTATTGCGGCCTTCCAGTGCCTAAAGGGGCTACAGGAGAGCTGGGGGGGGACTTTTTACAGGGGCATGGAGTGATAGGACGAGGGGGAATGGCTTGAAACTGGAAGAGGGGAGATTTAGATTAGACATTAGGAAGAAACCCTTCCCTGTGAGGGCGGTGAGCCCCTGGCGCAGGGTGCCCAGAGAAGCTGTGGCTGCCCCATCCCTGGAGGTGTCCAAGGCCCGGTTGGACAGGGCTTGGAGCAACCTGGGCTGGTGGGAGGTGTCCCTGCCCAGGGCAGGGGGGTTGGAACTCGATGATCTTCAAGGTCCCTTCCAACCCAAACCATTCTATGATTCTATGATTCCATGAAAGAGGGCTCTCCACCCAGCACGGCTGCCAAACCCAAGGGTGTCGGAGTTTAGCAGGACAAGATGAAGCAGGGGGACAGCTGCTGACCCCACAGACCTTCTGTTCTGAAGGCTGAGCACAGCGGGTGATGGACGGGTTGCTGGGGAGGAAGGGTGGAGATGATTTCCATCACCCTGCAGAGCTGGTAGTCTGCAAGGAGCTCACCGGGATCTGAGATGTTGGGGGTGGGGATGGGAGGTTATTTATTTATTTATTGCTGTCTTCCCCACCACAAATCTAAAAATAAATCAATTGAAACAAATAGCAGGAGCAGATCAAGGCCAGCGCAGGCTCCCAGCACCTCTGAAGAGCAGCGGGAGCGAGCGGCAGATTTGGATGCAAAGCAGCCTGATGGGGCTGGCATTTTACTTCCAACTTCTTTTCGCCCAGGATGCAAAGGTCACCGCATCTGCTGCCGCTTTGTCTGCCCACCCCTCTTCCCCCTGCCTGCTGGGATGAAGGCTTGCGGGCAGGCTTTGATCTTTAAACATTGCAAGCTGAAATCTCAAGCATCTCCTCTGGGATGTGAAGCCCTCCAGGGGAAAGAGCTGCCGCGGGCACCCTTGTGCGGGAGATCGCAGCACCCCAAAGCTGCCACCGGCTCCCCTGCAGACCTCCCAGCACTGCTCCAGTCATGGCCAGGTGCCCACGTCATCTCCTGGCCCTTCCCAAACCCCCTCACCCGTTCCTGGTGCTGTGGCCACCCCAGGAGCTGCGGCACTTGGTGCTTCAGTGCATGCCAAGGGTCCCCAGCACCCACCTCTTCCCACCCAGCTCCCCAGGGAAAGTCCCCAGAGATAAACTCACCCGTGAGTTGTGGCCCATTACAGCAAGGCTTGTGATGGATCTGGAGCCCAGGGAAAGGAGAAAGTGAGAATATTGTCTTTTCTCCTTGCATTTTGCACCATTCCCTGAAAGCTGAGCTTTTCTGGGACTTTGGAGAAGTCGGGGTTTGACGGGAAAACGCCTCCTGGCTGGTACGTCTGCCCTTGGCTCCTAAAAGGCTTTGCAAAGTGCATTGTCTCTACTGTCATTCCTCTTCCCCTGGTCAAACAGGGCCCCAGGGATGTGATCCTTTGAGCACGGATCCCTGGCATACAGCTGACTCCAGGCAGTGGCGTGACAAACCCTGGGTGGTGCCTCCTCCAGCAAAGTCAAGGAAAAAAGCGTTAGGGGCAGCACAAACCCTTGGAGACCAAAAATCCTGGGGTTTAGTCCAAGCTATGAGGCTGAACTGCTGGCAAGCACGACTAAGAGTCCTTCTGCCACTTTCCCACTGATAAAGGAAGGGTCTTGCTCCCGTTGTAGAAGGCCATTGCCGCTTCTATATATAGCAAAGGATCTTATGATGGGCTCGTGCTAAGTGTCCTCCTTATGCTAAAGCTCTGTGACATTTAAACACCGGTTCACCACACTACTTAAATACATCGTTAGGTTTTTGTAGGGAAACTGCAGTCAGTTATGAGGCTTCTGTGAAATCCTCCGTCCCACAAGGTGATCCTGTGGCTGAGATGGTGGCCTAGGTGCCCCATAGGATGGCAGGGTGGTTGCACAGCCCTGTACCACTGCCTCCCTGCAGGAGCTCATTGGGATGCTGAAGGTACAGCTGAAGAGGTCCAGGAGGCTATTTGCCAAACCAGAACAAACACCTAGAAGCAGACACGAGAGATTTAGATCCCTCATTCCCCTGGCAGATGTGGATGGCAGGAGCTTCAGACTCAGAAGCAAGTCAGCGGATTCAGGTGTTGTGTCCCTCCTCTACCCACAACAGCCCTAAACGACGCTCATTGCTCATCCCCATTTTCAGAAGTGATTTTGGTGTCTACCCGTCCGTGCCCAGCAGCCCCACAAAGCCCAGGGACTTGGGCCACAGGCAGGAGCCTCTCTGGGAAGAGGAACCAGTGTCTCTTTGGAGAGAGGCTCCCTCCTTTCTTCAGGGGTCTCAAAGCCGTTGCCTTGCCTGAGCCCCAAGACTTCAACCACATTTCTTGCAGCCTCCAGATCTTTGCTGTGGATGAGATTTCCGAGCACGGAGGTTCACACCATGGAGAAAACTAAGCTGGGACAAAGTGGGAAGCTCTGCCCTTCAGTTTCCATCACCAGCAGTCCCGAGTTGAGCTGACGGTCGAGCACAGATGCTCCTCTGACTTACCATGACACGGGGAGCAGGAGGCTCTCCTAGGGCAAATGCAGCGTGCTCACCGTGCCTGCTCGCTGGTGGTCACTGAGCACCCGCTCTCCTGAATAACCCTCCGGTAACTCTCCCTGTCCTTCCCCGGCACGGTGATTTGTTCTGGGTGTCAGCGCAGCACTCCCTGGGAGCCGTTAAGATGAATCTAATAAATATAAATACGACCTTGACGATTCCTCCACAGGCGGAGGCTGGAAGGAAAAAGAAAAAAAAAATAAATTTATTTTACGTCTCAGTAGCACGGAGGACACGCAGCAAACGGCGCCGCTGCCGCAAAGCCGCATTTGCAGTCGCAGGTTTCAATAGGAGAGGTCTCTGCGGTCGCTTGGCCATCCACCGCTGCCAGCAGTGAGGGTCACTTGCTCTGCTGCAGGTTGGGGGGTGTCCCACGCACCCCTCGTTACGATGGACCCCATTAAGCCCCCGCAGGAGCAGCAGTGACTGGGAGCAAGGGAGCTGGTTGTGGCCATGGGGATGCAGGGACAACGGGAGTACCACGGGGACCATTCATCCCCATTCCCTGGGGACCCACAGGTAGGAGGGGGCTTGTAAAAAGTCCCCAGGCTTCTGCCAGCTCCTGGGTGAAGGACGGGTCTGTTGCCACACCGTGGGAAGAGCTGCCTGGGCTGGAGATGTTGCCAACTACAGTCCTACACCAAAGAAAAAACCCAAAACCTAAGCCTAAATCCATTCATGACACATGAAATACTTGGGGGCTTTTTGTATGTTTTGACATCTACCACACTTAAAGCCAGCCTCTAAGCATCTCAGAAACATGGACACAGAATCATAGAATGGTTTAAGTTGGAAAGGACCTTGAAGATCATCGAGTTCCAACCCCCCTGCCATAGGCAGGGACACCTCCCACCACACCAGGCTGCCCAAGGCCACGTCCAGCCTGGCCTTGAACACCTCCAGGGATGGGGCCTCAACAACCTCTCTGGGCAACCTGTGCCAGTGCCTCACCACCCTCAAAGTGAAAAACTTCTTCCTAATGTTCAATCTAAACCTGCCCTCTTCCAGTTTGAAGCCATTCCCCCTCGTCCTATCACTCCATGCCCCAGTAGAAAGTCCCTCCCCAGCTCTCCTGTAGCCCCTTTAGGGACTGGAAGGCCATATTTTCATAAGAGTACACTGAAGACTTTGAAGAGTTTTAGGGAGTTATTTCTAGCGGGAGAAGCGTTGTTTCAAGCCCCCCCTTGCCAACCTGAGGTTGTCCCCACTCCAGCCTCTATGCATAGATCCTCAATGTGCCAGGCTGGATTCAGTGGGATCACACAGCAGGGACATACTCTGAAGAATGTGCTGTTCTGCTCCACGGTGTAATAATGGATGGATCAAGGACGGACGGATGGATGGATGGATGGAGAGAGAAAGTTCCAAAAATGGCCCTTCTACAGAAAAAGCATACCTGGGCAGTATGAACACTGAGAAAAGAGATTATCCCCCTTTTGTTTGACCACGTCTGGAATATTTTGTCCAGTTTTGGGCATCCAATACAAAGAAAGACATTGATAAACAGGAGCAACTTCAGCAGAGGACCACAGAGGTGGTCAGGGGCTGGAGCCCTTGCCCTGCACAGGGGTGCAGGACTGGGCCTTGCCCAGGCTGGAGAGGAGATGGCTTTGGGGGACCTGACAGCAGCTTTCCAGCCCCTGGGAAAAGAGCTTGAGGAGATGGAGCCAGGTTATCACAGCAGCGCATGGCAAGAGGGTGAAAGACAATGGACACAAAAGAAACAAGAGTGGGAGACACTGGATACAAAAGGCTTTGTCACAGAGAGGACAGTGGGACAGTGGGGCACATCCCCAAAGGGGCTGTGCCACCTCCACCCTGGGACGTTTCCAGGACCCAACTGGATCAAGCCTTAAGCAACCTGGTCAGACCTCACAGCTGACTGTCAGAGCCCTGAAGGCACTAGTTGGTCTTGATGACACTGAACATCCTCACCTGTGGCCTCCACCCACACCCATGGTCCCAGGAGCCTATTTAAGCTCAGCTTGGGGCCATCACTCCCTCCCTGGACAGTGCTGTAGGGGTGCTGGTCTCCAGTTCACCTGCAGCTGTCTCTGTCCTTGGCCATTGCTACTCCTGATCCAGACTTTGACCCACGGGGTAACTTCCCAGCTCAACCTTGGACCTGCCTCATCACCATGAGTTTGTCTGGTGATCTGTTTTGCAGACTCCAGCTGATATCCCCATGTCTGGTCTGCCTGGAGATGGTGGGACCAGCTCCCTGCCCTGCTGGCTGTGCCCTTGGATGGATCTACTGGGGAGCTCCAGAAGGTTTAATGCCTGAGGCTTCTCCTTGTGCAGCATCTGGCTCCTGGAGCTGCCTCCAGAGACTCAAACGCAGGTGAGGAGAGGCACCAGGGTGGGAATTGCTTCTGCTGTGCTGGTCTTGGTGGTGGTACCCGAAGTGGAGGATGTTTTTTCCCTTGTTACAGTCATTGTGTGCTCCTGCAGGCAAAGCCGCTGTAGAGGAGCGGTGGGTGAAGGGAGTTTCATGCTGGAAAGGGAAATGTGGAGCTCACTCAAGCAAGTGTGGGTTCAGAGAGATGATGGGAGCAGCCATGTCTGGTGGCTGAAGCTTTTTTGACGGTCAAGGAGAGCTTAAAGCAGCCCCAGCACCTGCCAGGGAAGGGCTGAGTGCTGTGCAGCCGCTCTGTACCACCCCGGGGGTCAGGGCTGGGTTGCTCTCTCCCCCAATGGCTGTGGTAATTAATATCACCGGGGAGGTAGTACACATCTATTCGCACTTGATGGTGATTAATGGGTCTAATAGGATTCTACCAGCCAGTCTTTTTTGTTTTTCACTGTGTCTTTCTGAGCCTGGCGAATGTAATAAAAACTCTGAAATAAAGACCATATTACTTTAATATTTCAGTGCTGTGTTATTGAAAGCCATTAGCTGGGGGTTCTCGGCACTGTGAACTCGTGCACTAGTGCAGCTCACCTCCCCGCACTGGAGGGATCGGTGTTTTCCCATCCTCCAGAGCGCTGCCCCCCAAACCGCAGCGGTCCCTTTGGTGCGAGCAGAGGTTGTCCCTCTGAGGTCGGAGGACCAAAGGGCACCGGCGACCCCAGGTCTACAAACCCAGCCTTCTCCAAAAACTCCTCCTCCCTTTAGAAACCCTAAAGATTTTCACTTCCTCCCCAAAGCGTATGTTAATCTAATTTAATCATAGCGAGAAATACTGAACATCAAGTCCTCGGTGAAAGGACACGGTGATTCTCTTCGGCAGCGGAGCAGCGGGGCTGCTCTGCTGAGCAACTCTAATTCCTCTGCTGGAGGCAGTCACCCGCTGCAAGTAAAACAGTTCATTTAATGCATAGCTCTGGGCTGCGTATGGCTCTTGGCAAGAGCTGGTCTCCAGTAAACACCACCTAGATGCTGGAACCAGAGCTGTGTGGAAGTCTGTGGTGGTGCCACATGCTGAACACCTCCTGCTGGAGCACTGGGTGGTTCGGGAGGTCATGTTGGTGAGTGGGAACTTGATGGTCTGTGCAGAAAGGCCACCCTAGGTGAGCATTTGTGCAGTAAAAGGGTTCCCAGAGCTGCACGGGCCCTTCGGGCTGTCCTGCTGAAGGCTGATGCCCACCTATTCCAGCGACTCCTTATTCCTGCTGCTTCCACCTTCAACTCCTCTTGCAGTCTGGTTTTTTGCATTACTTATCCATAAACGCATTAGCTGTCTCCTCCTGAGCTGTTCAAGAGGAACGTGGACGCATCAGCTCCAAAACTGACCTTCCAAAACTTGGACTGGGGGGGTCCTGCAGGCAATGCCCCCCATCACCACCACCATCGCAGCTTGCTGCAGAAGGGGTTAACAGAGACCAGCTGCCGCCAGCAGCTCCTTGCCCATATTTCAAAGCTGTCCGTGTCCTCCCCTAAATGCCATCCAGCCAAGATGCAGGCTAATTGATGCTGTGCCCAGCCCCTGTTTTGTTCCTTGCTGATGAGTGTTATTAATTGTAGTCTGCCCTCCCTGTGGGTATAATCCAGCGAGGACAGCTGTGTCCTTCACTCCGTGGCAGAGCTCATGAATCTTCTTAGAGGAGGAATGGGAAAGCCCTGGAGGACCATGAGACCAAACGAGCTTCAAAGAAAAGTTCAGGATGTTTTGCAAAACCTCCCATGGCCTTGGCATAACCTTAAAGCAGCAGGATTGGACTGGGATGGGGACGCAAGCTTTGCCTGAGCAAAGGAGACCTTAAAGCATCTGAAAGATGGGATGTATGTGGAGTCCTGTTCACCACCACGCTGTGGAGAGTGTATCTTCGATGTCTCCCCTATTAGCACATCTCAAGCAAGCTGCCATTGTTTTCTCCTAGGGCTGGTCTTGGCAGGACTGTTAGTGCCACTTGTTTTAAAGGAGAAGTAAAACCCATCTCTTAACACAAGAGAGATGATCTGCCAAGAACTCCCTGATGTCTGCTGACCGTGCAGACCTTCCCTGCTCGACCCCACAGCCGCACAGAGCTCGATGGGTTTTCCCTGCTGGGTCTGCACTGAGCGACGGTTTGGGAATGGCTGAGGATCAGGCACTGGAGTCACCCGGGCGGCTCTCACCAGCGTGATGACCTGTCTGGTTCGGCTCTGTTCTGCTCACCTCTGAGTGCCGCACACCCAGCTGGGTCGGAGCAGAGCTTTGCTGGACCCTCTGCATCTCCAGGCTGATGTGTTTCTGAGACACGCACATCCCCCCATCATATCAAGGTGGGCTCTGAATCTGTTTGTGGGGTGGTGGTGCTGGTGCAGGCGGTCTGGGGAGGTCTTTGGGACCAAGCGAAATACATCTCCATTTCTCTTCCAGCAAATGGGTGAAAGCTCTGGAGAGAAGATCGATCAGCTCCGAAAGGATTATCTGTGGGGCTTAGTGTTCAATTAATGCCCCAGATCTAATGATGGGGCTATATTTCAAAAGGGATACCCCCCCCTTAGGGTAACACAATAGCTGGTGCAACCTAATCACGCTTTCCCAACGAGCCTTGTCACTGCTCATGATGGATAGCGTTAATTACAGCACGTCCTACAGGAGCCATGGCCCAACCCAGGGGAAGGGTCCTCCCAGCTCTCAGCAAGCCACTGAGCCAGCATATAAATGCTTCTTGCCAAAAAAGCTGAAGCCATCAGCGTCAGGAAGGGTTGCCCTCACAGCGGCCACCTGTGGTCTTTTTGGCAAGCTCTCGTTTGATGGGCGACTCCGGGATGTTTCGTACCGCAGCTCTGAGGCTTCCAGTGTGAGGCAGGTCTTGTTCCTACACGTGAAATGGGGACGTTTGCTGCGTCTCTGCAGTAAATGCCTGATAATGTGGTGGAAGAGGCTAGAGATCCGTCTTCTGCCCAGAAGCCTGCTGCTCGACACGCTTGCTAATGTCTGAGAAAGTTTACCCATCCTCGTGGCACCTCACTGAAACGAAGCGTTTTGAGTGGCAGCATCTCGCTTTGATGAGATCTAACAACAGACTTCTTGCTTTTAAAGTGGCTCTTCAAAGCCAAACTCTATCTGCTGCAGATAAGAAAACCAATAAATCCGCTTTTCCTTCCACAGGAACGCTGCTGGCTGCAGGAAAGCAAGACCTCCCTCCGGCTGAAATCCTAACTGGGTTGCGAGGAGTCGCAGCTCCCCCCCACCTGAGCCACATCCTCCTGCGCTGCTTTTTTCCTCCAAACGCTGCTGCGTTTTGCCCCAGGTTTGCTTCTCTGGATACACCCAAACACATTTGCCCTGGGGAAAGGGGATGAGAAGCACGCTGTGCCCTGGCACTCGCTGGTGGAGGTGGGAGCTCTGCTTTGGTCCTCGGTGGTGGAGGGATGCGCGCCGGCTGTTTTCTGGTGGTGCGGGCAGCAAACGCGGACCTTTGGAGCGGACTCTGAAAGCACATTCAATTAGTGAGAGGGCGGTGATGTTCTCTTATTAAATGCTGCTCTCCAGGCGGCTCCTGGAAGCAGGCAAGCGATGGGATTAGAGGCTTTTAATTTGTTTTCCTGGCCCTCCTGGGTGACCACGCGTAGCCGGTGCTAGCGTGGGATGGGGAGGGCTGGACCGGCAGTGCCCCGTCTCGTCCTGCCAGAGGGGACCTGCCCCGGTGTCCCCTCCCCACGGATGGAAGGAGCTGCGGGGTAGAAATTGCCGAAAGATAAGTGGGGTTGTTCTGCCGCTGTGCTGGGATATGTGAAATTAGGGTCTTGCTGGGGTGTTGCAGGGGGCTGCGTTGGTGTCCCCTGCTCCAGAGGGATTTTTCCCACTCGGGGAGCACGGCCAGCATCCCACTAGATGGCACAGCAGGACAGCCAGGGCCACCATCCCCCCCCCCACTCTTTCCCCGTCTACCAGCCCCAGGCAGAGCTGGGGGTGCAAGGCCAGGGCAGCCCCCAGACCCCCCTGAACTGCTCCGACCTCCGCCTTTCCCAGCGAAGGAAAAGATCCCAACACCTTTGCCATCTCTGCCAGGAGCCTGAGCAAACCTGCTGGTGTGGACGCGCACTGCCGGTGCCATCCATCTCCTGGGTGACGCTTTAAATGAGAGCTTTGGCTGTGATTTGAGCCCCTTCCACAGCCAGGACCTCTCTCCGCTTCATATTCCTCCACTTCCAGGATTGCACGTTTATGCAATTTATACTTCTGACTGCTCTCCCGCCCGGAGCAGCCGTGGGAGCCCGAGCGATGGGCTTTGAATGTGGAGCTGAGTCGCTGAACTTCACAGAATTATAGAATAGTTTGGGTTGGAAGGGTCCTTTAAAGGCCATCCAGTCCCACCCCCTGCAATGAACGGGGACATCTTCAATGAGATCAGGTTGCTCAGAGCCCCCTCCAACCTGACCTGGAGTGTTTCCAGGGATGGGGCACCCGCCACCTCTGTGGGCAACCTGGGCCAGTGCCTCACCACCCTCAGTGTAAAACATTTCTTCCTTAGATCTAGTTTAAATCTTCCCTCTTTTAGTTTAAAACCACTAGCATTTGTCCTGTTGCAACAGGTCCTGCTAAAAACTTTGTCCCCATCTTTCCTGGAGCCCCGTTTGGGTACTAGAAGGGGCTCTGAGGTCTCCCCAGAGCCTTCTCTTCTCCAGGCTGAACCCCCCCAACTCTCCCAGCCTGTCCTCCCAGCAGAGGGGCTCCAGCCCTCGCAGCATCTTCACGGCCTCCTCTGGCTCCAACAGGTCCATGTCCTTGTGATTTTGGGGGCTCCCAAGCTGGAGGCAGCACTGCAGGGGGGTCTTCCCAGAGCAGCGCGCAGCAGAGGGGCACAATCCCCCCCCTCGCCCTGCTGGCCACGCTGCTGGGGATGCAGCCCGGGATGCCGGGGGCTTTCTGGGCTGCCAGTGATCATTGCTGGTTCATATCCAGCTTTTCCCCCCCAAGTCCTTCTCGCCATGGCTGCTCTCCATCCCTTCATCCCCCAGCCTGTGCTGATACCGGGGGTTGACCCGCCCCAGATGCAGGACCCTGCACCTTCCTGGGGGTCGTCCTTCCTGCTCAGGCTCTGAACTCTTATTTCCTGCGATGCTGCTGCCCTGGTGGTTGTCTGAGCATCCTCCCACAGAGCTCCGCTGCGAATGGACCTGAGTGGAAAACACTGCCCGCCATCCTGCAGCTTTCCACACCCTTGCTCGGAAGCCGGTGGGGAGGAAGAAGAGCTCCTTGGGCAGGTATCACCTCTGCTGTCCCCTCCGCCAAAACTCCCCCTGGGCTGGCCCAGCTCCCAAGGACGTACGGCTGAAGCTCCAGCCAAGAGCAGGGCTCTGCTGCCCCAAGTGCTGCGCAGACGAATGGCATCAGCAGCCGGAGCCGAGAGATGAAGCGGATGAGTTTGGGGAAGGAGAAGGAGCCAGGGGTGAAGATCGTGGCTCCTGGCTCACCTTTGGCTGGAGATGCGGGAGGGAGGCAGGTTGCCTCTGCTCTTCCTCACACCGGGGCGACTGGTGGATCCATCAGCTCCTCCTGAGCACGCAGACCTGCCCTGGGCGAAGGGGGTGGCATCACCCCCAGGAACGAGACCCCCTCCCAAAATGCACAGCCGTCGAGCGAGGATGTCACCCCTTCCTCCGGCATGGTGAAACCGCAGCCCCCCCAGGCTCCGTCGCGCCGGGATGGGCTGGAGGACGTGCAGCCCCGTGGCTGGTTGGTTTGATCAGAGCATGTTTGGCTCCACGTCCCCCTCCCACAAGGCGAGGAGCGCCGGCGCTGCCGTCACCGTGCCTGTTTGCGTTGGCCTCCCCCTCCGCGGCAGCTCCCCGGCACCGCCGTGCCCCCCAGGCACTCCGCGTTTCTGTTCACGGCGGGGGCAGCACCCAGCCGTTGTCTCTTTTTGCAGGTTCTTTCCCCAAAAATCAGCCCGGGTGATGCAGGTCCCCAGTACAGATGGAGAGACCAACAGAGACTGATGTAACCGCTGGAAAAATTCGGTTCACCAGTGCAATGAGTTGCAAGGTCTCTGCGTTGGCTCAGCTGAACTGGTGTCCCGTGGGAAGTGGTGGGAGCTTCAGTGGACATCACTACCGGTGCCCAGGGTGGGCTGCAGGGGCTCGAGTGCCCTGGTGAGTCAGAGGGAGATGGTGGGAGCAGAAAAGAGGTTCCCGTGCAGGGTGGGATTAATCCTTTCTCATATAAACTATCTACGAGTTTGCTCTCCTCCCCCTGCACCTTTCGCTGTCACGGGAGAAAGCCTGGTGTGTTCAGGAGGAGAATGGTGTGGCGAGGGGGGTCTCCTGGCACATGTCCCCTCCTGGCCATGCAGGGACTGTCGGCGACGAGCCCGGGCTCGGTGTGCATCTCCAGGTGGCTGGAGAGAGGCAAACATCCCCCTGTGTGTTTTGCACCCTCTGATGCTCTCCAGCTCAGGGTTTGTCCCCCCCCTTTACCATCTTTCTGGTGCTTGAGATAGATCTGAGTGTCAACGGGACAGTTCTCCACCTGGTTTATGGACCTCACACCCTTCCTGGTGCCAGTGGGGATTTTTTCACCAAAATCTTACCCAGTTTGATCACACCCAGCCGTGTTCCTCTCCAGCCCACCCACAATGAGATTAGGGGCAGAGCAGACCCCCCAGTCCAAGGTGCCCATTTTCTTCAAACCAAAGCCAGCCCTGGGGGACACCTCCCACCCTCGTGGTGCCACAAAGACACCCCGGAGAAAGGTGCTTTGGGAAGTGGGGATGGTTAAACACTGCTGATGCCCGGGCCAGGGGCACCGGTGTGGGAATGGATTGGAAAGCCGGAGGCTGGGATGAGTTGCAAGGAGGGTGCTGGAGCGGTTTGCTGAAGCGGCTCCTCCTTGGAGGAGCAGAGCAGACCTCTCTCCGGTCCCTCCACCGGCCCTGCTCTGTCTGGCAGGAGCATCGGGGTGAGCCAAAAAGAGACAGGACTTGGCAGGGGTGTCAGGGACTGATTCTCCCATTCTGGGGCCCCTCTGCTTCCCACCGTGCCAGGTAATGTCCGGGTCTCCTTGGTGACGGATTACAGGATTAGAGGGTTCAGGTGAGCCCTCCTGCATGTGATTTGGTTACTCCTGGGAACAGTGTTGTTTCGGCACGCTGTGGGAATCATAGAATCATAGAATGGTTTCGGTTGGAAGGGACCTTAAAGATCATCTCGTTCCAACCCCCCTGCCCTGGGCAGGGACACCTCCCACCAGCCCAGGTTGCTCCAAGCCCCATCCAACCTGGCCTTGAACACCTCCAGGGATGGGGCAGCCACAGCTTCTCTGGGCAACCTGCGCCAGGGGCTCACCACCCTCAGAATGAAGAATTTCTTCCTAATATCTCATCTAAATCTCCCTTCTTCCAGTTTGAAGCCATTCCCCCTCATCCTATCACTCCATGCCCCAGTAAAAAGTCCCTCCCCAGCTCTCCTGTAGCCCCTTTAGGGACTGGAAGGCCACAATAAGGTCTCCCTGTCACCTTCTCTTCTCCAGGCTGAATGCCCCCAACTCTCCCAGCCTGTCCTCATCGGAGAGGTGCTCCAGCCCTTGGAGCATCTGTGTGGCTTCCTGTGGCCCTGTTCCAACAGGTCCATGTCTTTCCTATGTTGGGGGCTCCAGAACTGGACGCCGTACTCCAGGTGGGGTCTCAGAAGCCTCCTCGCTGCTGCCATGTGCCCAGGAGGGACCGTGCACCAACCAAGGGAAGGACTAGGAGGATGAAGGATCCTGATGCAGTGGTCACGGGTGCTGGTGGTGCTCGGGTCATGTCAGGTCCTGGCACTTGAAAAGCATGGGGATGTCCCTGCCCTTCCCCACCTCTCCCACCAGGGAGCACTCTGACGTGACCCCAGGGAGGACAGGGACGGATGGGATGTACTCATGGGGCTGCAAAAGCCACCAGCAAGCCTGGGGTTTCCCAGTCACTCCCTTCCCACTGCACCAGCTGCTCGCAGCAAGGCAAGATCCCTGTGAAATCAGCGCTGCCAAACCCCTGTGAAATCAGCGCTGCCAGCGCTTCCCCGCGTTGGAGATGTTGCTCCCATCGAGGTCAAGCACCTGCAGGGATGCCTCTCCATCACCGTGGGTGGTAGCCCCCAGCTTGTTTTGCTCCCCCAGGCTCGCTGTTTGGGGGGTTTGCCCAGCTGGTGAGCACTCCATGGGTTGGGTCACACACTGGCTGAACTCAGTGCCTTTGACGCCTTCCCACTGCGGTGGCTCGTCTCTCCCAGTTGGCCTCTGTGCCCCAGTGCCTCCATGCTGGTCCTGCAGCCTGGGTGTTGCTGCTTTCCCACTGCCTGAGCCTTGCATCCCATCAAAAGCCACCTGCTTCCGCAGATCCCCATCCCTTACAAGGCTTTCACAGACTGCTTTCACCCTTCTGCATCCCATCACCGCTCTTTGCCATCCTTCCCGAAGGCACTGGACACTTTCCTTGCTCTTCTGCTCTCCACAGTTTTCCCAAGATCCTTCCAGAGCTGCCCGTGGGTTCCTCATCAGGATCCTCCTTCAAACCTCCCCCCAGGGCTCAGGCTGTGCAGACTGCCCTGTATCCTTGCAAAATCCCCACCAGTCCATAAAGCCACCACCACAGTGGTGACACCAAGACCACAGCATCTCTGTGCACTATTACAATTTCAGCAGGGGGAACCTGGGACCATTTTTATCCCAAACCAACTCGCCATAGCAGCTATGGGAAGGGTCCCTTTCTCATCTTGGCTAGCAGGTCCTCTGCCCTACAGCAGCAACTCGCACGGGGTCCCCTCCGGGGAGAGAAGAGGGAAAGAAATGGTCTTGGGAGTGGAGAAAAAGGACTTATATTCTGGGGTAGCAACATGTCCGGGGCAGGTTTGGGATTGGGGATCCCTCTGCTTCGGGGATGTGCAGCTTCAGAGTTGAAGATGGGTGATACCCCTCTACGGCCAAAGGAAAGGTCTGGATGTGGATGCTCCCTGCCCTGGCTCCTTCTTCATGGCTGATGGGGTTAGGGAGTGGGATGAGCAGTCACGCGGGTGGAGACACAACGTGGCTGGAGATGCGCTGTGGGTGGAAGGAGAAAACATCTGGAAAGGCAGGATTTCTCCCCAAAGCTGCCCGATGACAAAAAGCCAGGGAAAAGCTTGTAGGGACTTTTCCCTCCCACCAGTACAAGACAACCCCCTCCTGTACGGGGCTCCCCGTGGGCTGGGGAGACAATGAGGCGTCCCAGCCGCTTGGCCACAGCTCAGCGGCCAGCGGTGGCCGGGGCTCTCCCATCCCATCTCCCGGCAGCGCTGTTTGCCATCTGTTATTTAAGCATTCATCTTGTTTAAGCACCACTTTAGCGCTGCGGGGCTGGCGATATCTTGTAGAAAAGAAACAAGAGCCTTCCTCCTCTCCCTCCCTCACTTTCCCCCGGGCCTGTATTACCCCAAATAAACACTCACTTTGGGTAATAGTTAACTTTAATGGCTCAGTCCTGGCTTTGGCTCCATGATAGGGCACCACGGGGAGACTCGAGGGGTTGATAGTCCTCAGGATAAAGCAGATAAGGTCTGGGTTTGAAGGGCAGCGCTCGCGGCTGCTGTCACGGCAAACATGGCCATTCCCACCGGGGTGGGAGCAGCCACCGGCGCACGCACCTCTGTCGCCCTCCCCAAAATTTAGCCTGCCTTTTTTGGCACTCCCTTCCCAGCCCTCGTGTTTTCCAGGCGAGGGGACGGTGGGGGCTGACAGCGGCACCACGGGAGCTGGTCCCCATCCCCTGTCTGCCAGGCACTGTCCCAGCCCTGGGGTGCCATAGGAGGTTTTGCCGTACCCGCCGGTAGCCGCATCTCTGGCCCACACCAAAATCCTTTGCTGAGCTGCAGAGATACCTGAATAACCCGCCCGGCAGCTCTTTCTCTCTTAATTGTGTTTTCCCGAGTCAATGGATAACTTTACAGCCCGGGCCATGAAAACATCAAACAGAATAACCTTGGGGAGACAGCTATCTGCCGCGGGGGAGATGTGCGGGGTTAGTCACTTGGGGGGGAAGGGACAATAAAGTTCAAAAATAAAACCATTCTGAAAGTCACTGCCGGGTTCGGCAGGGGTTTGCGGGCAGAGGTCGGCGCTGGGCTCACTGCAACGCCAGCGCTGCTCAGCCAGGCTGGGGATGCAAGGTGGGCATCCGTGGCATCTTCTCCAGACCCCAGGGGAAGCTGGGTTAGCTTTTCTCCCGTCCCGTCCCATCCCATCCCATCCCATCCCATCCCATCCCATCCCACCCCACCATGCCTTGGGCATAGGGTGCCACTGTGTGGGTGCTTCGCTGTCCCATAGCAGTGGGACCTTCCAACCTTCCCCTCCGAAATCACCCCAGGGGGCAGAGGGAGACAAGACACTCGCTGAGCCTCCCCCACCAAGCTGCCCATCTCCACCGAGCCCACCAGACCCTCCTGCCTTGGTGACTCCCATTGCTTTCCAGGTACTAGACATGGCACGGTGGCATCAGCGTTGCTTCCTTCTGGACGCCAAGCAAAAAAGACCCAGAGCACCCTTGAGTCCTCACCCGTTGGTGCCTTCACCTCCTGGCCATGCCATGTGGCAGGATCCTCTCCTACAGGCTTTCACCTCTAGTGTTTATCCCCCCCCTCCTCCACCTCCTCCTCCCCTCCCTGTCCTTGACCAGCCGCGATCTTGGCATTCCTGCAGCTTTAACAGCCCCATAACTGCGCAGGAACGGTCAATGCGATCGAACCAGGGTTTTACAGCTGCATTGCTTCATCACCGGAGCACAAACAAGGCGAAGACGGTACTGTCGGCTTTGTGGTGGGACACTGCAGGCAGTGAAAGTCATGGGGTGGGTAAAGGGGGTCCTCTCACTGGCCGGGTCTGCAGGGTGAAAGGCTTTCAGCAGGATGAGGCCCGCTCTGCTGAGAACCCTTTGGGAGATGAGCTTGAAATTCCAGCTCCACTTTGAGCCGCGTCCCAGATTTGTCACTGTTTGGAGAAAGAGGGTTTTCTTTTTAATTGCTGTTTTCTCCTTTGTGTTTCCGGGAGAGACCTAAAGGGACCTGACCCAAAGGGACCTGAGCAAGGTCTTGCATCTCTCCCTCAGGGATGCCCAACACAAAACAGATCCCCAGCACCCAAAGAGACTCTGTCTTCCTGGGACATCCCAGCCTGACTTCGAGATGACCCCTGGGTCAGCAGCTGACCCTCAGACCGGAGCAGGGTCTTCTCAGGTCTGTGATGCCACATGGGTGAAGCAGATCATCACCACCCCCAGGACAAAGGACCAGGACTGGAGGCCTGGGCAGGGAAAGGGCTAGGATGAGGAGAGGCTATGATGAGAGGCTGAGAGAGTTGGGGGTGTTCAGCCTGGAGAAGAGAAGGCTCCGGGGAGATCTTATTGCGGCCTTCCAGTCCCTAAAGGGGCTACAGGAGAGCTGGGGAAGGACTTTTTACTGGGGCATGGAGTGATAGGACGAGGGGGAATGGCTTCAAACTGGAAGAGGGCAGGTTTAGATTGAACATTAGGAAGAAGTTTTTCACTGTGAGGGTGGTGAGGCACTGGCACAGGTTGCCCCGAGAGGTTGTTGAGGCCCCATCCCTGGAGGTGTTCAAGGCCAGGCTGGACGTGGCCTTGGGCAGCCTGGGCTGGTGGGAGGTGTCCCTGCCTATGGCAGGGGGGTTAGAACTCGATGATCTTCAAGGTCCTTTCCAACCTAAACCATTCTATGATTCTATGAGGAACCAGGGGATATGCAGACCTGTGCCCCAGCAGGGACAGTCCGTGGCCACCTTGGTGCCCACCTGCTGTCCTCAGCACCACTAACACGCTCCAGCCAGCCCTGTCCCTCAAAACTGGGGATGGTACAAATCACCTTTGGCAACGGAGGTGGAGATGAGTGAGCAGAGAGCTGCAGGTGGACTTGACATGCTGTTTTCCAAAAAAGGATGGTTTGGAAACCTGACCGGTGCTTTCCTGCAGGGGCATTTTTAGCTTGATTGACCCAAAATGTGAGCCCCTCTCACCACCTCCTGAGTTGTTCCCCCACCTCCAGCTGTGGCCCATGGCTACAGGAAGCCTTTCTGGGACACGAGGGTCCCCATCCCACGTGACAACAATGCCACCAAGGAGGAGAAGCCATGGCAGCCCCATCCACACTCTCTGATGCCCTCTCCAGGGTTTTCCCCACTGCAGCTCCTTTGAGGAAGGACACTTCAGTTTTGCATGCAATAAAATAGCCGCTCTCTGGACTTTCTTCACATCATGGCAGATCTTCCCCATTATTCACCACCTTCGTGATCTCACCAGGAACAGCTTGTCTGTGCTACCAGAGCAAAGTCTGGAGTACAGCGGCGTGCCAAAGGACATGCTGGGTGGAAGGAGGGGGTTCAAGGAGATGGTCAGGTGTTCGAGCACGTGATGCCTCTTTCCATGGGAATGTATTTAGCAAAGATGAACCGCATCCTGGCTCCATCCATACCGGCCAACACGAGACCATACATCAAAAAATGAGTTTCCACAAATACTTGCAGAGCAGGAGATGGCTTCAAAGGAGGTGTATTGTACCCAGCGGTCAGTCTGTGACAGGTCCATGGTGATCTCCACAAGGCTCTCTTTGGCCTCCAGACCTTCCCAGAGGCTTCAGCCACTAGCCCATGTTTTCCTAACGTCTCGCTCCACAGAAACTCCTGTCTCCTTTCCAGCCCCAAACCTCCCTCCCTGCAGGTGGCTCTGACATCCCCATGCACAAGGATGGGAGTCCCCAGCGTCCCTCCCCACCACTTCTGACATTATTTACAGGCAGAAGAAATTGGAAAGGTAAAACTGAGGCTGTTCATGAGTTGAAGTCAGCAAATAACGACAGGTTTCTTCTCCCCTTTACCAGCCACGCAGAGAAGGAGCAGTTCCCAGTGCTGGTTTCTCCCCCAGCCTCTCCTGCCTATGGGCTGTGCAGGTTTGTCGCAGCACCCAGCATCAAACACGCCATGGAGACCTGCGGCTGGACCCTTCCCAGGCACCCAGCACTGCCCGGCGCTCCATCCGGCTCCGCGCAGGCAATCTGCAGGGAACGGGCAACAAGAGAAGGTGCGTGGCTCGATGTCCTGCTCTCCCTGCCTCTGCTCTGGTGAGACCCCCCCCTGCAGTGCTGCCTCCAGCTCGGGGGCCGCCAACATCAGAAAGACATGGACCTGTTGGAGCAGGGCCAGAGGAGGCCACCAAGATGCTCTGAGGGCTGGAGCACCTCTCCAATGAGGACAGGTTGAAAGAGTTGGGGGCGTTCAGCCTGGAGAAGAGAAGGCTCCGGGGAGACCTTATTGCGGCCTTCCAGTCCCTAAAGGGGCTACAGGAGAGCTGGGGAGGGACTTTTTACTGGGGCATGGAGTGACAGGACGAGGGGGAATGGCTTTAAACTGGAAGAGGGGAGATTTAGATGAGATCTTAGGAAGAAATTCTCTCCTGTGAGGGTGGTGAGCCCCTGGCGAAGGCTGCCCAGAGAAGCTGTGGCTGCCCCATCCCTGGAGGTGTTCAAGGCCAGGTTGGACGGGGCTTGGAGCAACCTGGGCTGATGGGAGGTGTCCCTGCTCAGGGCAGGGGGTGGGAACTGGATGATCTTCAAGGTCCCTTCCAACCCAAACCATTCTATGATTCTAATCTTAACTAGATCTCGCTCCCAAAGTTATTTTTCAAGTGACGGTGAAATCTGGAAACAACTGAGGGAGGAGAAGGACTTGGAAAGTAAAACAGTGCAACACCTGGGGACTGTCAACGGGGTCTAAAAGCCAGAGGAGAAGGATGTAAAACAACTCGTGTCAGCATCATAATGAAGTCCGAGCTGAGGGAACATAATCAGTAGGGAAAGAGGATTTTCTTCGTGAAAAATGTAGCTGAAATGCAAAACCTTCGGGAAGAAATAGGGGGTTGTTGATTTTAACATGGAATAAGAGTCAGGGTCCTGCAAGCGTAGCCGGGCCAGGAGGCGGCTGCGGGAAGCGATCGCAAGGAAGATGCTGGAGAAAGCAGATGGGATCCTGCCAGGAATGGCTTACAAAGAGCTGATTAGTTCAGCCTATATATATCTATATAGATGTGTGTGTGTGTGTATTTGTATGTGTTTGCATATGTGCGTGCGGGTGGGTGCATGCAAAACGCTCGACAGCCCTGGCCGAACCCCTGCCGCCTGTTTGCATAGGTACAAACGTGTGTGTGTATATACACAGAAGGACACAGAGGGGGATCGTGACCGCCGCGTCCCCAGCCCGGCCCTTCCGCCGTGCATCCCCCGTCTCTCCTCCCTTCCCCTCTCCCTGCCCCGGGAAGGAGGAGGCTCCCGCTCCCTCGGACCCCCCTTGGCCGGAGGATGGTCCCTGCGCCCATCGCAGGGCAAAAAAAAACAGGAGCGCGTAGTAAAAGCGGAGGGGATTTAAAAAAAAACAAAAAAAAAAGAAGTGTCCTGCCCTTGCTTTTTCTTTGCACAGCATTGCAGCTTGAGAAAGGGTTCGCCATTCCTCCAAAGCATCAGCTCAGAGCACTAATAGCGTTGCTCCAGGTTTATACCAGCCACGGATGCTTCCCCTGCTCCGATACCCACTTTCCTAATCCAAACGCATAAAAAAGCTTTTTTTTTTTTTTCTCCCCCCCTTTTTTTAAGCCAACACACGTGCAGGCAGCAGCAGGGAAAGGCAAAAAGAGCATTGGCAACAGGAGGGAACAGAAGAAAGACCACGTCTCCACGTGATAAAATTTTATTACAAAATACGAGATAGATTAATAGTTGTAGGGGAGTTTCGGGGGCTGGGGGGATAAGGGGTTGTGTAACAAACGAAAGCATCACCGGAAAAATAAAACTTCCACCCAAGTTTTCCAGGTCCCAATTATTTCTTCTTTTTTTTTTTTTTTTTTTTTTCACATTGTGTTCATCTCGGACAGTAAACGATCACTTTCAATCCACGCAGACCCGCGAAGCGATACAGTGCTCTTTTCCTATTTACAGCGATTTTCTTTTTCCCCCTACCCCGCTATGATACAGGCAGACAAAGTGCCCACCGCCCGGCCGGGCTGACAGTTGTTCTGCAAAGCCCCCCCCCACCCCGGGGCTTGCAAACCTTTTCCAATGTCCCCATCACCCGAGTGTCCCAGGGGACCGGGGATGGAGGTTCGCACACCCCCCGCTATGTCGCTCGGCTCCGGGACGTGTCCCCCCCCCGAAGCAAAGAGGGGCTTTGGTCCATCAGCATCACTCCCCATCTCCCCGGGGGCTTCCTCCCGGGGAATAACTGCCCTCGGCCACCGAGAGCGGTTGTCCACTTCTGCGCACACACAAACACGGAGAAGTGAAGGCCGAGGCTTGCTGCGGCTTTCCCTCCGACTTTTTGGTGTGTTTGTTTTGGGTTTTTTTGTCTTTTAAAGCGTTGCCTTTGCACTAGTAAAACATTTGCACCGCGTCATGCATTTTGCACGCAGAGCAGCGGTGCTGTTTGGGAAGCGGTACCGGATCGGGGTGCCCTTTTGTTAAGACACTTCTTCCTCTGCCCCCCTGATCAAATTAAAAAAAAAAATATATATATACACATATATATACATAGTCTATATGAGGATGAGCAGATGCATTTTTTTTTCTGTAGTGAAAAAAAAACAGGATCATCAGGAAAATTATTTAAAATTCCCCTAAGGTTTAAAGCTGCCTGTTGGTTGTTTTGGCTTTGTACTGTTTTTCAGCGAACAGGTTTTCGGCTCCATCAGCACAACAAGGAAGCGAGAGATGGAAATGGTGGGAGCAGACATTTCCTTCTCCAAAAAAAGAAGAAACAAACAAACAAACAAACAAAAGAGAGGGGGCAATGAGATGCCTCTGAGAGGGCCACAGGTGAGGGCTAACCCCATGCCCAGCCTGATGGCCCACGCGGTGGCTGGGTTGACCCCGTGCCCTGTAGTTCGGCTCACACGTTTAGGAGGTTCAACCACAACAGATGCACCAAAAAAACCCACCATCTTCCCACGTCGAGGTTGCAGTTACAGCCCTGGGGGCTGCCGCGGGGGGGACCACGGTGCCGCAGGCTCGCCGTGCCAGGGCTCACCCGCCGAGGAGCTGAACGGGCGCCAGCGGAGCGGGGTGGAGCCCAGCAGGTCCCAGCACGGCCGCGTTGGGTCCCCACCAGCCCCACCGAGCCAGCCAGAGCTTCCTGGAGACACCGGCGGGGACTGGCTGAGGCATCTCCACACAACCCTGAAATTCCTTTGGCGTGAGCTCAGCCCGCCCGTGCCGGCAGACACGCACGCTCCTACACCATGCCCCGCCGCCATTCTCCGAGGGCTTTTTCCATAATTGGAGGCCTTCCCTGAGCCTCTCCAGACCCATCTCTAAGCAGAAGAGGTAAAACTGACCCCTGCACAGAGGCTTCAGGCCACGCACTACTCCTACCCCCCCATTTTTTGGGGGGAGATGTCACTGCACGCCCTACTCACTCATACTGGAGGTGTTCAAGGCCAGGCTGGACGTGGCCTTGGGCAGCCTGGTCTGGTGGGAGGTGTCCCTGCCAATGGCAGGGGGGTTGGAACTCGATGATCTTCAAGGTCCTTTCCAACCTAAACCATTCTATGATTCTATGATATGGTTCTACCCAGCCTCCAAGGTGAGCTGGGAAAAAGAAGGAGCCCAAGTCACAGTGGTGGCATCGGCATGGTCCTGCTCTGCGCCCTGAGGAGGAGCCAGACCCCACAGCCAACAAGGTAGATAGCAAACGAGCCCATTTGCTCCACACCCGCCGATCCCCAGTGATCTGTGATGACAAGCAAGGAAAGAGTTGGAAAAAGGCCATGGAGGACATACACGTGGTCAGCAAAAGCTGATTTATGAGCCAGACTTTCCAATCCTCACTTGAACACGGTGTCAAGAGGGTGTCGCCATCAAACCCTCCAGCCAGGCAAAGGCCCTAGCGCTGAGGTCTAGAAAGCCCTTCCCACGCACCGTCAGGGAAAGTCACCCAAGCCGGCTCCCAGCACTTCGGTGACCTGACTTCACCCCTCCATTCCCACCCCTCCCTGGTGACATGAAGAAAGGAGGAGGCTTCTTGCCAAAGAGCCACACAAAGGGCTCGCTGCAGCGCTGCACCACTCATCCACCCCAAAGTCTACACCACACCATGCACCCAACCACCAAATCCTTCCTGCCCTCCTCTCCTGCCACGCCACACCAGCCACAGGTGTGACCAGAAGGCAAAGGACAACCAGGAACCCAGCTGCGGTTTTCGGCTAATGTGGGGTCAGGCAATAGCAGAGAGGGGTGGCCTTCGAATTTCCACCGCCTGAAGATGCCACGGTTCCATGTGGCCTTTCAGTTGATGCTGCAGACGCACATCAATCTGCGCGTTACTTAAAATTTGTTCGAGGAAGAATAAAAGAGGAGGACGGCGTGGGGGAAATCAATATTCTGTTGAATGCACCGGCCCCATTATTTGTTCCTGATTTATTTATTACCTGCACGGCTGCTGGTTAAACTGGCATGGCCTGGTTCTTGTTCTGCCTAAGTTTAACCCCCGGTAGACTTTGAAGAATGGCTGGTGTGTCCCACGGCGTCACGGCACCCCACGGAAGAAGAGGGAAGGTGCCCTATGGAGAACCTGTGAGGTAGGTAACACGATTACAATCTGAACAGCAGGATTTATTGGAATTTGTTTCAAAGATGCTTTTTTCTTTTCTGTCTGAACGTGATGAAATGGCAACAGCAAGAGACTGGTGTGATTGGCGATGACTGACTCCTTGTGTGCGTGTTCAAGGCATGAGCACAGCCTGCCCAGTGCTTTTTTGGAGAAAGGCACAGTGTATTCTGGGAAACCAGAGCTTTATCGGTGGCTTTTCTGCAGTCCCTTGGGCGTCTTCAGGACCCACGCTGGTCCTCCCAGAGACACCCGAAGTCAAAATTCATCTCGGAAGCAGAAATGCTAAGGACACAACCAAAAAACTTGGCCAAGCAGGGCAGATATTTGCAGCCCCGAGTGAGCCGGCTGCCAGGAAACCGCAGCTGGGCTCAACGGGACACAGATGATGGCCATTGTCATCTGCTTTTGTGCTGTCCCTTGCTTGAAGGCACGTCAGGTGAGTACGTCGTAGGCCCTTCCTTCTATGCCCCCACAGAGATTGGGGTTGTCAACCCAAGCAGCCCTGGGCACGTAGGTGCTCCTGTTCTCGCCCGTCAGAGGTGCCACATCCACGGCCGCGCCGTGGGGCAGCCCACGAGGATTGCACCGACGGTTTGAAGCGAGACCTCTCACGCACAGCCAGGCGACCGACCCCGCGCAACCCTCCTCGGGCTCGCCAAAGGCAGCGCCCTGAAAGGGGTCCAAAAAAACTCCCAACGAGCTCGAGGCACGAAGGACCGTTGCTCCTGAGTGACAAATAAATAGCAGGTTTGCTAGAAGAAAGCCCTTTGGAATCCAAGGTCGATCGCCCCAGTGCCGCCGGGAGCCTCGTCATGAGATCACTCTGTAATTATAACTCTTTTTTTAATTAGATTTCTTTTAAAACCAGAAACAGTTGGGGACAGGGCTTGCGGAGGGGGCTTGCCGGCCACCCCGGCCCTGCCGGTTGATCACAGCATGGGTTTGTTCCTACGTAGGAGAAGAGGAGAGGCCCCCCCCCTCGGAAAAGAAAGGAGTTTCAGCTGCTCTCGGAGACGTGGCGAACGTAGGCGGCTCCTAGTTCTGGTGCCGCTTCATGTGGAGAGCCAGATGGTCGGAGCGGGAGAAGCAGCGGCCGCAGGCTAAGCACTTGAAGGGTTTGGCGCCCGTGTGCTTCCGATAGTGCCGGGTCAGCTCGTCGGAGCGGGCAAAGCGCCAGTCGCAGCCTTCCCAGGTGCATTTATAGGGCTTCTCACCTGCGGGTTGCGGGGGAAGAGCCACAGGTCACAGGTTAGAGCCATGCAAGAACCTACGTGGCCACGCATCTGCCCGGCCTCCCAAACACCCACCCCCGGCCTCTCAGAGGTGTCCATCCTCCTCGGGAGGCCCTGGAGGGCACCCAGGGCTGCCCCGCTGCAGGACAGGGCTAGTGGCCACGCGGGTGATTTATGGGACCAGGGCTCACTCGCTGCACACAGTCCATAGCCACCAAGGGACCATAAACTGTTGAGCTGCAGTAGCCAGGTCTTGTCCACGTGCCCCCTCCCGCTTTTGCTTTCAAGGCTTGGTTTCTAGTGCCCTTCAAGTTCCTATTGGATTTTGGAGCATTTCTGGCTAAAAAAAAAACACAAAAAAATATCTGAGGCTTGTTGGGTTTGGTTTTTTTTAACTAAAAAGCCAAAGATTC
>VUYV01000763.1:16563-42749 GCA_008711295.1 Anarhynchus alexandrinus | reverse complement strand
TAGAAAATAAAAAAAAAAAAAAAAAAAAAAAATCTGAGGCTTGTTGGTTTTGGTTTTTTTAACTAAAAAGCCAAAAATTCCTATGGAAGGTGTTGCTGCTCACACAAGGTGGGGGTGGGGGGGCTTTTGCTTTCGAGGCTTGGTTTCTAGTGCCCTTCAAGTTCCTATTGGATTTTGGAGCATTTCTGGCTAAAAAAAAAACACAAAAAAATATCTGAGGCTTGTTGGGTTTGGTTTCTTTTAACTAAAAAGCCAAAAATTCCTATGAAAGGTGTTGCTGCTCACACAAGTGGTGGGGAGGGGGCATCAGGAGGAAGCAGTGGGTTACGGAAGAAGGGGGTTACGCCATATAAATTTTCCTCAAAGCCGCCCGTCTCTGAAACCACCATCCGACGCCCTCTGCCTGGAAGCTCAGCCCTGCAGCTCTCTGTACACAAAACACCGTGTTTTCCTCCAGAGCGTTTGGGTGACGTAATGCCTCTGCCCTCTTCCCCACCCCAACCCCCCCGCTTCTCTCCCCCCACCCCCACCCCCATCCTGCCCATACACACCTCTTCCCCCACTGAAATCAATTAAATTGTGCAACTTCTCAGCCAGCTGGGAACTGGACTGGAAAAGCCCGTGTTGGCTTCCAGCTCCCTGCGTGCCCGGGTTGGAGAGCTGAACCCTGGCTGCAGCCCTCTCCGCGCATGGGTGGGGTGCTCTCAAATATTAGCCCTCGCTCTTAACAGCCTGAACAAGCAGGCAGAGTTCAGGGAATGTGCTGACTTTTCCCGACCTCAAATATTTACCGTTTCATCGGCCCATGGCTGAGCGCACCATCGCGGCGCGAACGCACGTACACATGGCAGCGTGCGTGCACCGGCATGTGTGTCGTGCTCCGACACGTTTCCCGCCCCGCGGCCGTTCCTCCCCGCAGCCTGTGGGCTTAGGCAAGTCGGTGGATTTGGCCAGGAAACACAAAACGTTCAGCCAGGGCAAGATCTACGGTGTCTTGCGCGCACCGGACAAAATATGAAAGCCTGGACACGCGAACCTGGAGGAGACCGGCCACCAAGACCACGTCCCGCTCCTCAAAAAGCCCCTGAGCTCTGCACCACGGGGTGGAGAAAGGTGTATTTTAGGCGGCTCAGGTAAATACAGAACTTAAAGTCAAGTTTTACGGCACGCTGGGGGTCTCGGGGTTTGCGTTAGCATGCTAAGACAAAGGCGGGATTTGCACTGCGCAGCCCCAGACATTGTCCCAGCCGGGTCACCTGGCTGGGTCAACCCTACCAAGGCCCTTTAGTTTCAAACAATAACAGGTTGATCTCCAGGATAGAAACAAAATGCTTTCCATTGTCCCAGGAGCTGGCTCCATCTCCCAGGACAGCACGGCAGGGCAAGCTCAAACAAAGGACCCAAACTGGCATTCCCAGCCCCCAGGAGGCGGGTGAGCAGCCACCGGGTTATATATTTAATCTCACAATGGCACCCAGGAAATGAATGGTGTCTCCAGGAGATGAATACAACCCAGCCCATGGCAACGGGCAAACCACAAGAAAAGATCTTAGAGATCATGTACTTCTCAGCCCAGCTCCCATCAGGCGAGGAATGGCAAGAAAGGGCCTTATTAACCCTTCCAGTGGTGGAGCTGAAGCAGTATCAAGCGTACTTATCATAGAATCCTAGAATGGTTTGGGTTGGAAGGGACCTTGAAGATCATCCAGTTCCAACCCCCTGCCCTGGGCAGGGACACCTCCCACCAGCCCAGGTTGCTCCAAGCCCCATCCAGCCTGGCCTTGAACACCTCCAGGGATGGGGCAGCCACAGCTTCTCTGGGCAACCTGCGCCAGGGGCTCACCACCCTCACAGGGAAAAATTTCTTCCTCATATCTCATCTAAATCTCCATTCTTCCAGTTTGAAGCCATTCCCCCTCATCCTATCACTACACGCCCTTGTATAAAGTCCCTCCTCAGCTCTCCTGGAGCCCCTTTAGGGACTGGAAGGCTGCAATAAGGTCTCCTCAGAGCCTTCTCTTCTCCAGGCTGAGAACTACTTAGCTGGCAGGAGCTGGGACGGGCCCTGCCATTGCTGTGCTTAGCGAGGCTGAAGCCTCAAAAGCCAAACGCAAGGCTTCAAATCATGGATGCAGACAGCCTGAGCCTGTCTACGCATGTCTCTCTGTTTGGGATTCCCTTCTTTCTGCCCGCTCCACAACACCACCGGTTTTCTTGCCTACACAGGTCACGTCCTCCTTCGCCTCTCTCCGCCCTTCCCTCTTACAGCCGGTGAAGTGGAAGGAGGCAAACGCACTCGGATTTCCAGCCCAGTTACTGGGAAATAGGCTGCGTTTTATTGGGTTCAACAAACACCCAGGTCTGCCTGGATACATCTTTAAATTGTGACTTGTGAGGACGGTGCCTGTCTCAGACGGGTCGCCGCTCTGGGCACAGAGCTAAGACCCGTGCTCTGAACGGAAGGGGAAAAGAGATATTTAATTTTAACGCGAGAGCCCCAGCGTATCCCTGAATACAGTTTGCTGTGGTGACAAAGGCTTATCACCACCCAGCTCTCGGAGCCGGGACAATGTCCTTCCTGTTCCTTTCTTCCACCCCTTCCATGTTGTTCTCCAGCCCCCTCCTACCCAGGCACTGCCAAAAAAATATTGTACCTCACGCACAAAGAAAAATTCTTTGCTGGCTTGTTCGAAGGGCTGATAAGACGAAAACGGAACGGAGCCAAGTGCGAGAGCTGATTCCCAGCCGCAGGATGGGGTTTGTTCGTTGTTAATAAAAAAGAAAAGTGAACTCTGGGCCAGCTTAATTGCTTTCAGTAAAGATCAGCCCTTCTATAAAAGAGATTTATGAGGGCACTGATGGTTCCTGGACTACCTGGGGATCTGATAAAGTTTCAGGTATAATAAATGCCTTAATGAGAAGACCTGTGCTTGAATGCACAAGTGGCACTGGGATAGGTCTACCCCGGGAAGCTGGTTGTGGTGGGAGCTCCTCTGTGCTCGTGACCCATTTGACACCCGCACGGGCAGCCCACAGCACCTTTGCCTTTGGGCACAGACCTTCTGCACGTCTGTTTGGAGCCCTTCTGTACGTCTGTTTGGCTGCTCCAACAACACACCACCGGAGATGCTCAGGGGACAAGCACTGGACGCGAGCGGTCTGTGTGGCTGGTACACAAGGAGATACGAGGGGTTCCTTCCTCTCCTTGGGAACCACAAAAGAGACAGCCCTTGTCTCCTCAGAGGTCATATATATGCACCACATGCCTTTAACCAACCTTTCCATAGGCTCAGCAGGATCAGACCTGGCTAGGATTTGGGAGATCTCAAAGGAAGAGCTCAGAGTGATGGAGGTTTTGGAAGCATCTCCTCCTCCCAATCTATCGACCCGAGAGCCTCCAAGAGTTCTCCTAAATTCTAGACCATCCCTCCAGAAGGCAAGCAAGCGCACGCAGCAGTGTACAGGCGCTATAAACCAGTGCAACCATTGGACTTTTTTTTAACTTTAATATCAATAGACTTCACTGTGCTCCTTACCCCAATGACCACCCTAGATTACGGTAATCAACTCAGCGAACGTTATCGCCGCCACGAAGAGGCACGGCGTACGAAGCGTAGGCGGGCAGAGTTTCCCCGTGGTGTGGCGCTCTTACCTGTGTGAGTCCTCTGATGTGCCTTCAGGTGGGAGCTCTTGGTATAAACTTTGGAGCAACCTGCAAAAAAAACCCAAAAAACCAGAAAAGTCACAACTTCCCTGTGAGAAGGGGGCCCTTGCTCAAACAAATCCAGAAACATTTATATCTGAGGTTAGGGACAGAGTGGGCCTGAAGAGCACTCTAAGCCTGGCTATACCCGTTTTGTTTCAGCCGTAACTAAAGAGCATTTGTTCTCCAAGACAGACAGACAGACCTTTACAACACTCCACCTACTGCCACACAATCCTGACACCCATGGTTGTTGAGAGGTTGTTGAGGCCCCATCCCTGGAGGTGTTCAAGGCTGGACGTGGCCTTGGGCAGCCTGGTCTGGTGGGAGGTGTCCCTGCCTATGGCAGGGGGGTTGGAACTCGATGATCTTCAAGGTCCTTTCCAACCTAAACCATTCTATGATTCTATGGGCATTGTGCCTGGAATTACGTTGCGGGGACGGGGGAAGAATGAGGCACAGACTCTCCAATCCCCCCTTCTTCAACCCCGTCTTCCAGGCAGGATGAAATCATTAAATTCACCACCGTTAGCTGCTGGCTTTGTGCTGCCAATTGTCTTTTCTGGATTCCAGACGTAACTGATATCGCTACCGCAAGGCTGGAGGGAAGATGTCTTTTGTAATCGTCCCAGCCCCGGCAGATGTGGTGAAAATGTTCCAGGAAGCAGGAAACGCCAGGTACGCTGCGGAGCCGCAGACTGGCTTTCACGATCCAGCATAAAGCCGGTGGGGAGGTGGTTTGGTTGGGTTTTTTTTTAGAAGATCAGCAACAACAGGTTTAATCATAGAATTGTTCGTTGTCAACCTTATGTTGGGGAATCAAAGAAAGGCTCTTAACAGAAACGCCGTGACTTTGGCAAAAGCTTCGACAACGGGCGTCGCAAAGTGGCTCGTTTGCTAGTTCCTCGTTTCAGTTAGATAAAGCTTAGAAAAGCTTCTCCTGCTGCCTTTATGGCCCTGCTTCATTGTGTTTTGGCGAGTATATTAAAATATGAATTTGCATTTTTATGACCTGCATAAGCAACATGGTCATAATTTTTCATCCCGGTGTTTCCGCACCACCTAAAGAAGCCTCTCGCAGGAGATCAGCTCTCCGTCCCGTCCTGCTCGGGAGGCGCGGGAGCAGCTGGCTGCCGTTCCCCTCCCCGTGGTAGGAGGGATAAGGGTTGGTGACCCAGTTCAGTTGTGCTTCTGATGCTCTGAAGCCTCGGAGGTCCCTCACACTTGGGAGAGAGATGAGTATGCGTGAGACCAAGGACTGTCTCCCCGCTGGGCATGGAAACAAAGCCAGGTGAGAACCCGGAGCAGTTTCCAAACCCGGAGGGAGCAGCCCAGAGAGCAGAGCATGGCTGAGCTTCATTTCCCCGTGAGCGCGCAGAGGAAAAAAGTGCTGGGGCCACCACCTGGAAACCTGGATGGGGGCTTTGCAAACAGGTCTCCCCTGTTCATCCAGTTCCCGGCGCGAATTCGGCATGCCTCCTTGTCGCTTCCTCACGCAGACCGCGGCGGTAAGACCTGCTGCCCCCGCCATCAGTCCTGACCGGTTTCACCTCTAGCTGAACCTCAGTGTGAAGGATTAGAAGAAGCCCTCCTCTGCCTCTGCACGTACACGCTATCGAGCCACCCGGTGTGTTTATTCAGCGCAGGTTGTGGGGGTTTTTTTAACACCGCAGATGCGTCCCTGCCTTCCTATGCAGGCCAAAATCCGGCTGAAAACAGGCGAGTTTTGCCTTGGTAACGCATCCTACAGGATGAGGCTCTCGCTCTGACCCGTTCTGACATGAGCGGAGGGGTCTGTCTCAGAGCGGCGGTCCACTGACACCCTTAATCTGTCTCCCACCGTGACCAGCAGAAGGTAAAAAAATTCACCACAAGCCGTTAACCACAAGAACGTGGGTGCAGCTTCTGGCGCAGAAAGTCCCTCATCTGGCTGCAGGTTGCCAGAGGGTGGGAAGGTGTAAGCACAGAAAGATCTCTCTAAACATGTCCTATTCTTATACACATGCTCGGGTCACTGCTGGAGACAGGATCTGGGCTAGACGGGCCTCTGGGCTGACCTACTCCGGCCACGCTCATGCCACGGAAGGAGCACATAAATCTTGCAGGAGGCAGTTGTGAAATGACTTTCCTCAGGTCACACACACACACCCCCATGGGAAAAGTGTTTGCTAATCCCCAACAGCTCGATGGCTGGGGCTCGGCCCAGGAAGTGGGAGGTGCGTGTCCCTGCACGAGGAGTCATGATTTTCAAGCCCTCACGCTGGTTTCACCGGGGTTTCTCGCTAGGGACATGGTTGCTTCTCTCCTGTGCGGCATGAATGAGGGTTTGCAGCTGTGGGTCCCACAAGCTCTCTGTACACGGTGCAGGAAACCCTGTGAGATCTCCTCCTGCCAAGGCGGAGGAGATGTCCGTGCTCATGGACACGCTCATGGCACACAACAGCTTCAGCTCTGGGCTGATCGTTGCCCTGAAGTGCCTTTCCACACTATTCTGATGCAGTACACTGAAGGATACGACACAGAGATATTCAGCTCATTGCCTCTTTGGAAGAAGAGAATTTGGGCTACAGAGAAAGACCGTAGAATCATAGATTTGTCTAGGTTGGAAGGGACCTTTAAGATCATCAAGTCCAACCATCAACCTAATGCTGCCAAACCCACCACTAAACCGTGTCCCTCAGCACCACATCTGCCCGTCTTTTAAATACTTCCAGGGACGGCGACTCCACCACTTCCCTGCTGAAGGCTGCTTATGGAATTCACTTGATGGTTTGCCACCCATTATGGGAGAGTGGGAAAGGGAAGGTCAGTGAGAAAGCCAGGATGGCTTCACCTGCGGAGAGCACGTGGCCGCTCGGGGTTAGGCAAGACCAGAGCGAAACAGGCAGCTAAGGCAGCAGATTTCCAGGAGCACCCCTGCGCTTTGCAGGAGCTCTCTGCCTCTCAGAGTCAGGCGGGCTTTCGCCAGAGTGCGAAGGGGAGAAAAAAAGGCATCAGCCAGCGCAGGCAGGATCAACCGCTTCTGCTCCCTTGGTGGTGGTAGGAACCCCACTTCCCTGGGGCTCCCCACCCAGCTCCATAGCTCCCTTCGTCATGCAGACCAAGTGATTTTGGATTCAACCCAAAGGTTGGCCCCCAGCCTCAGTGTGTCAAGAAGAGACACCGCCTACACCCTCCCCGGTACATCAACCCTGAGCATACCTGGGTAATCGCAGTGGTGGATTCTCCTCTTCTCCAGCTCAGGGTTGTTGCGTCTGTTGTATTTGGGGGGCTGCATGACAATGTGCCCTTGGGAGAGGGTCCCAAGGCCATTGGGGACTGGGGGGACCTGCGATGACTGGACCAACTTCAGTCCAAAAGTGGCTTCATAGGATGGTGGGGGAGAGATGGTGTTGATGAGCTCGGGTTGATTTTCTGGGCTGCCAGGCTGCGAGTTGGGGGGTGAAGGGGGCAGGTTCACCCCTGGAGCAGGGTAGAACTGCCCTGAGATGTTGAAGTTTCCCTGTCCTTGGGAGACATGTGGGTACTGCTTAACTGGCCCTCCTGGCTGGACAGGTCTGTGGACCACACTGGACATGGTGTTACCTGTGGACATGGTGACACCACTGAGACTGTTGATGGCTGTGGTGCTGTTGGAGGAGGATGTCAGAGTGGTAATGTCAGCGCTCCCGTTGCCAAGAGGCATCTGGTAAAGCTGGGGTTGCTGTGGATTGGCAGATAAGGGGATCTCAGAGGGCATCTCCTGCTTAATGAAGATGTTGTTCACTGCCACTGACTGGGGCATGCTGAAGACACTGGTGAAGTCGGGCAGGGTCTGTGTGGAGCCAGAGGGAGAAGAGCAGGGCTGGGCGAAGCTGGTGCCAGGCTCCGTTTTGATCTGTGGGAATGGCGTCATGGGTTTGGGTGGCCGGTAAAGTCCAGTGCGGAGGTGCGTCGTGTCTGGCAGAATCACGTTGATGTTCACGCTGTACGGAGTAGAAGTGGGCTTCTCTGTGGAGAAGAACTCATCCACCACTGAGGCGCTCTCCCGGCGGTACTTCTTGTCTGGTATCATTGGGATGGGTGGCACCTCGTTGGAAAGGTACTTATCCATTTCGGACCGTCCCTGTGGCAAAAAATACAGACAAGAGAACTTGTGAAGGGTGACCTTGACACACTGGTGGTGGGAGTCCAATGCCCAACGAGTACTTAAGCTAGCAGGAAATCGCAAGAGCAGCAAGAACGGCCCAGGAGTCACAGGCTGCAGTGGTTTAGCTTCAGTCTCTGACTCAGCCACAAACTCCCCAGGAGTGAATCACTGTCCTCTGTCCCACTTCCCTCCTACCTATCTGCGCTGATAACAAAGGGCAAGCTAGGCAGGGGATGCAGTTACGGGCGAAATACAGCCTGATAAAGAAGAGCCGAGCTTTAGGTACGAAGCTTTGGTCACACAAACAAGAGAATTTAGCACTAGAAATAGGATGAATTCAGAAACTCTGCTCCAGTCAACCTCACGCTTTGGGCATGTTGGGTCCGCAGCCCACCTTCGACGTGCTGACTCCGGTCTCCTTTAAACTCAACAGCCTGAGGTGTGTTGTGGTTTATTCTAGGACAATATCCTCAATTAACTGAGAATATTCTAGGACGATATCTTTAATGCATTGAGAATAATTTGGGCTATAGTCCAGGAAATCTAATTTACGTTGCCACTAATTCAGTGGACTGCGAGGCTAAAATGGAAACTGCCAGGCGTACCATTACTGCCTTGTCTTGGTAAAGCGTCTCAGCCCTCACCTAACCTTTGCTTTCGTTCTAGTTTCGTAGAGCTGTTTCGACAAGCCCGGGTCCTCCAAGCTAACAGGACCTCTAGCTCAGACGATCACCGCTTGCCAGGTGTCTTCCCCTCCTGGTTCACGTCTGATGCGGCATCCCACTGGATCCAGGCCCAACAATTCAGCAACCTGATGGAGCAATCCGCTAGGAAATTCATCCCCTGGCATTTGATGACTCAAGTTCTGCTCTTTGTGGTTAAAGATACCAGCGCTAATGCTCTTCTGTAAAGCTACAGCCTTTAATTATGTGGTTATCCATGTGTCAAGCTCATTGCAAAGCCCTCGTAGACTCATTCATATGTAGAGGAGCTGGCAAAACCACCGGGTTTCCCTGGCAGAGCCTACAGCGCACTTCAGGAGAGCAAGCTGATCTCACCCCACACCCTGCGCGCTCGAGCCGCGGGTTTTACAGCTCTGAACTATGTCACCGGAGTGCAATGGGCCAAAGTCATCCCTGCTGCAACTTCATTGCTCTTCACAAAGCTGGACGGGACCCAAGAGATTTCCTCGCCCTTTCCAGCGAAACACATCACCTGCGCTTCTGGCTAATTCAAAGAGCCTTTGCACCTCCGCGAGCCATACTGGCAACGCATGGGTAAGCTGGCTTCCACCCAAATACGGGTACATGCCACAGATACACCCTCTTCCACACGGGGAGAAGCTCCGAGCAGCTGGACGTGGGAAGCGCTCCGCCGCACTGGGACCGAGCACACTGCACCGGGACCATGTTTTCGACGCTGTGCTCTGAAAAGTCCCTGCCCTGGTGAAGGGAAGCTGCGTGTTGGCACTGCAAGCTCACTTCGTGCCACATCCTCACCTAACCGCCTCCAGCAGCACCCCCCTGGTCATGCTGCGGTGAGGAGACCCCTCACTCAGGTGTACCCTAAAAGCTACGGCATCAGCGGGAGGCAGGGAAGGGCATCGGAGACCCTCAGTCCTCGCAGACTGGTCCAAAGCCCTGGTTTGCTCTCTGCTCCCATCTACCTGGGGTTCCTGCCCATGGGAGAACCACGGCAAAGCGCTGGAGCTGGGATTTCACGGTTACCCTTGGGAGTCAGCTTGCTGGAGGCAGGACCAGAGGCGCCGAATGCCGGACATACCTGAGCAATGAAATGACCCACTTGCCAGGAGTGGGGGCAGGGGGAAGGTGTCGGATGCCTTTTCACTTCCACACTTCCCTTATCTCTGGCATTTCACTTTCTCACCTTCAGTTCCCAAGGGAAGGTCTCCACCCCACAACTCCAGTGGGTCCTTATATGGCAGGTGACCGGGAAGGTATATTAAAGGCGTGGAGGGCCCTAATTTCAGCCCCAAAACCTGCATTCTCAGCCAGAGTCTGCCTCTCTGCTGCCTGCCCCCCTCCCCCTTCGGTGTCTCTCAGCCTCCTTTTCTCTCACAACCACCCCTACCTGCAGACAAAAGTGTGATAAAGTCTGATAAATCCACTTCTGACCCAGAGCAGCCCCAGGGTCCTGGAGAAAGAGGGTGTTAAGGGGCAGGTGGTCAGCAGACCAAAAGTGATGGGCTTTCAACGGGCAGGAATGGATAAGAGCCCTGTCCATGGCTGCAGCCCCACCGGTGCGTGCAGGACCGGGACGGTGAGGGTCTCACCCCACTGGAATCCAGAGTGTCATAATGCTGCTGATTGCGTCACAGGTCCCACACCACCCCGAGGGACCTAGCGTCCTTCCAAGGAGGAGAAAGGGGAGCTTATTGCTTGTTTGTGGCCCAGAAACGCCTAGCAACCCTAGTCTGCTCCAGCACTGCTCATGCTGGGTGCTGACATCTAATACCATTTCCCTGAGCACCTCTTAGCCAACGCTCTATCATAGAATCATGGAACAGTTCGGGTTGGAAGGGGCCTTAAAGATCACCTCGTTCCAACCCCCTTGCCCTGGGCAGGGACACCTCCCACCAGCCCAGGTTGCTCCAAGCCCCGTCCAACCTGGCCTTGAACACCTCCAGGGATGGGGCAGCCACAGCTTCTCTGGGCAACCTGTGCCAGGGGCTCACCACCCTCAGAGTGAAGAATTTCTTCCTTATATCTAATCTCAATCTCCCCTCTTTCAGTGTAAAACCGTTCCCCCTCATCCCATGGCTCCTCTCCCTGATCCAGAGTTCCTCCCCAGCTCTCCTGGAGCCCCTTTAGGCACTGGAAGGGGCTTTAAGGTCTGCCCGAAGCCTTCTCTTCTCCAGGCTGAACGCCCCCAACTCTCCCAGCCTGTCCTCCCAGCAGAGGGGCTCCAGCCCTCGCAGCATCTCCGTGACCTCCTCTGGACCTGCTCCAACAGGTCCATGTCCTTCTGATGTTGGCGGCCCCAGAGCTGGAGGCAGTACTCCAAAGTGGGGTCTCACGATCCAAAACCAACTCTTCAGCCCACAGTCAGCACAACCGGGATGACTAAGTGCTGACACATCTGGGTGGGATTCAACTCAAGTGTCCTGAATGCAGGTGTCCCTACCTGGCTCCTTCTGCTCACAGCTCCTTTCACAGTTGGTGGGGACCCAGTTAACGGGGACATGGAGGACATAGGCAGGTGCCCCGGTGGCTTGCACAGATGGAGACACCATGAGCAGGAGGAACAATGCCCAGATGGCAGCGAGGGTGGAAGGAGGGAGCGGGGGTGCCACCATGTCCTCTCCAGTGGATCTGGGTGGCCTGCACTGGGTCTGGCTGGGTGGGGGGCAGTCCCAGCTCAGTCTCTCAGGGGTGTAGCGGTACCTCTCACCAGCGGGGACAGAAGCATGCGGAGGGAGGGATGAGGAAAGCGCCTCACCTCGAGAATAAGCGGCGGCATCCGCTGTTCCATCCTCATGGGGTGCAGCTGTGGGGAAGACAGGGCTGAGTTAGTGGGGCGACCACCCCCCCACCGGCCTCCTCAACCACCCCCAGCCATGACAGGCATGACCCCCCATCCCTCTTCCCAGCCCCTCATAGCCCCCAGGACCTTGATCTGCCCACCCTGTCAGCAGACAGGTCCCCACCGCCATCGCCAGTGCCTCCTGCCACCCGGCCATGCTTTGACATCACCTTCTCTCTGTTCACTAACAGGGATTTTATTTTAATTTTTTTTTTTTTGGTCTTTCTTTCCTGTTCAACATCTCCTGTCCCAGAGCGGAGTGGGAGGAGGGACGGAGCAGCCCACCACGGGGATGAGCAGGGGCTCAGTTCCCATCTCCCACAGCCAGTCTCTGTTTTTTTGTCTTAATCCTAACCGAGAGGCAGAGCGGGATCTGCCGCGGCCTTTGGAGCCCGCCCAAGGAGGACAGCATCTCGGAGAACCCGGGCAGCAGCTCGGCCTGGCTGCACGTTTGGTGAACTCTGGGCTTCTCACGGGGAAAGAAACACAGAGCTTTCCAGAGGAGGCTTTGAGCCATGGCGCAAAGACCTCCAGAGATTTCCAGCCCAGTCAAACCAGTAAGTTCTCCTGGTTCCCATGGGGTTCCCGTCTACAAAAGCTACCTTAGGGTAGGCAGAAACATTCATGCTGTGTCCTGGGAACAGGCTGGAAACCACCAGCGCAGGCAATCAAGGGCTGAGCCCACAACACTCAACTCACTCAAGTCATGCACGAAGGGTTTTTTTGGTGCAGACCTGGGGCACCCCAGAATGGACACCCACCACGAGGTGCTGTGGTAGCCAGGACACACCATGCTCAGCTGCATGCCCAGGGCCTCAGGCACAACTCCTCTCCTCTGCCCAACATCTAACAAGCTCCCCGAGCCATAGGCCATGGCATCTGCAAGAGCAAGGCTAGGAGAAGCTTTCCCCAGGAAGAGCCTCAGCCATGCCACCAGAGCCCAGACGGACCGTGATTCCTGGCAGAAGTGTGGCAGCACCACAAGCTAGATCCAGCCCCTCTGAGGTGGTGCTCTCAGCATCACACCACTGCCAGGCTCCTACAGAGAACCTGAGGGAATCTCACCCCCTCAGGCACAGGAGGAGGTACCCCAACCACCTTGGCCGCCCCAGGGACCTTCTCTGCAGTTTGCCTTCAGCTAACCATTCAGCTAACCCATTCCTGTGCTTAGCAATCTCCAAGGTGGAAAGACTTTGCCGGGACTTAAATCTCCTTTTTCATTCCCCATATGCACTACAGCGTTCTTGCAAATGTCCTGCAGGCCTCTCTTCTCCCGCCTCGATTCCCACCAGCTTTCCACAGAGGGCTGAGGGCTCTTCTCAGATCTCTCACCCAGACCTGGATCGTTTCTCCAAGGTCAGTGCCCAAAATAGGCTGCAGTCCTCCAGCACCAAGTAAGTTTAAAAAGAAGAGTTATCTCCAAAACCCAAAGCAGTATTTATCTGCCTTCTGTGGGTTCAGCATCAGCCTGTGCTCCGTTCTCGTTCCCCGTCCTTCTCCTGCAGCTGCTGCTGCCTGCTCGCTTCCAGTGTGCCCATTTTCTCCTCCACAACCACCAGGTTTCACCCTAGCCTCTGCCATTTCTCCTGTTCAACAAGATTGGGGTAAAGCCTTTTCTCGCCCTCCCAGTTTGGGGTCACGCACAAATTGTCAGGCTGGTCAGTCAGAGCAGCAAGGGTTAGAAACCAGCCCAGGCTTCCCTCTCCCTCACAGAAAGCCAGCAAAACCAACTCAATGGACGCAGTTTCCCCATTTTTGGGGTTGTTCATATTCTGGGAGTCGCATCCAAATGGAGGATGTTCCTTGCAAGGCCACGATAGACCACAGAGCCACATGGACTGGAGAGGATGGGTACCAAACAGGCTGGGGATGCTGAGAGCTGCCATCCCTGGAGAGCCACTGGACTCCATGTGGTCTTCATGCCTGGAAGCATGAGGAGATGCTTAAACATGAAATCTCCAGGTCAGAGCTACAAGGGTTTTGGAGTTGAAAGCTGTGTGCCATCGCCCCCATCAGCTGCCAGAAACAGCTTCAGAAGCACCTGCGTACTTCAGCCAAGCTCCTTCGCAGGTAATGCTTGAGCCCACAAGGGGTGGTCCAGCTGCTGGATCCCTCATTTTTGGCGTCAACCACACCAGAAGAGTAACAAAACCCTCTGCCCTGCCAGCCCTCTGCATTCAGGACCTGCCATGGTAAGCAGCACAAATACAAAGGAAGCAATTGAGGGCAAAGCGGGCCCCACCAGGAGGAAGCCCCGTAGACACTGGGTCTCTGCAGACTCCTCCGCCAGCCCCAAGCGGGTCCTGGCAGCAGGCTGCAGCCCTGCCTGGGGCGACTCCGGAGAGGGCAGCTGAGGACACTGCGGTGGGCTCACATCAGACAGCAATGACCTGGAACGATCAGCCCATCCCTTCCTCTCTGTCTGCCAGCCACAGGCACGGAATTAACCATTTTCTTGCCTTTTTGAGAAGGAGTGAACTTATGACATAGCCAGGGAGCTTGGTTCATCTCAATACTGCAAGAGATACCCACCATGACTGGATGGAGAAAGCCTCCGGGGCCTTCTAGCTGAAGAGCCGCTAGGTCTTCAGTGGGTTCAGTGGCCCAGTGTCCCCTATGGTCACTAGCAATGCCATCATTGCAATCACCAAAGATGAAGATGAGATTCAAGGTGTGGAGGAGGGCACACCCCAGACTCCACCATCCGCATCGACAAGGGCTCCAGCGGCCGTCATGGGCGTCCGAGGTCAGTAGCTCAGGCAAAAAGTGAGCAACGGGGAAATACAGGCAACGCAGACACCGACAAAACTTCTGTGAGTTTAGAAGTGTCAAACCGGGACAAGAGGTGTCCAAACTGGGATCTTTGGTTTGGCCAGGAATGGACAGTCGNGTTTGGCCAGGAAGGGACAGTTGGTAAGAACAGCCTTTCATACAATAAAAGCGCTGAACTCTTGGGGCATTTTCCCCTCAAAGTCATAGCAGCTATTTCTGACCACGGAGGAGAGTCTTTTCAACTTGCCAGAGAAAAGAAAGCGAAGAAAAAAAAACCACCAAAAAACAAGCAAAGGGGTTAGAACGAACACTTTGTCCACTCCAGAGAAGGCCACTGGACACCAGTTTGTGTCACTGGACCAGCAGGACCATGTTACAATCAGCACTGGCACATCCGACCCCGGGACCTGGCGACCGAAATTCCCTAGAGGACAAGATAACCTCGGCAGCCTCTGAAAGAGCTGCATGGTGGGGAACACCCAGCACTGTGAAACCATCAAACCCCCATCCCTGGGGTTGCTCGTTGAAGAAAGCCGCCAACGAAGCCCTGCTTCCCCCAGCTCTCCCCAGAGTGGATTCTCCGGTGGCTAATAGGCACTGACACGAGTCTCCCTTCCACCATCTGCCAACCTTCATAAATCCTGCAGGAGCCTCCTGCCTTGGAGACCTCTATCCCTTGTTCAGATGAAAGGCAGAGTGAGGTGTTATCAGGACACGCGCAGAGTCCGAGACAAACGTTTCTTGGGAGGACGCAGAAAGACACGGCGCTGGAGCCAACCGTGCCGTTTTGCCAGCGACCAACCACGAGCATCGTCAGAAGAGCACAAGGCTGCCGAGGCAGGAGGCGGGACGTGTCTTTCCCATGATTAAATGCTTTCTAATCTGAAGTTGATAAATAACAAACCGCCATAGAAACATCAGATGTTGTCACCACACGGGCAGCAGCAGAGAACAAGGAGAGAAATCAATGTTTGCTAAACAGGCAATGAGCTTGTAAAGTTGGCAGAGGGAGCGGTTGAGGGGGGGGGAAAGGGCTCGGGGAGGCCAAGGGGGGAGAAGTTTCTCCAGTTCATGGCAGCTCCCAGCCCTGCGCTAGCCCCTGCTGGGCCGCAGTGTCCCCTCCCCATCCTTCTCCGCGATGCTGGGGGGCATCGAGCCCGCTGCCCCCCATCCCAGCTGGGTCTCTGGCTCCCGCTCACAGCTAGCCCCAGCCACCACGCTGCACTGGTCCCCGACGCAAAGAGCATTTCGGGAGAGGGGTGCTTCGCCCGTGACGGTCAACCAGTGGCACAAACCCTGCGAGGTGGGGAGGGTTCAAGGGATGGGGGAACGGCAGGACCCCCGCTCCAGGTGCAAGGCAGGGGGGATGTCCCCTCCTTGGGGTGAGGGACACTTCTCCGGCACAGGCGTGCGTGGGACAACGGTTGCGCCGGTTGTCCGGGTCCTGGGATTACACAGTACTGCCTTTTTTTCTCATACGTGCACCTGCATGAAACTCCGGCCTCCAAGGGAATCAGCAAACAATGGGGAGGATAATCATCAATCAAAAGCCATGGCAAGTACCTGGCAGTGCCCCTTTAAAGGCACACGTTATAAATAGACCGTATTTATATACAGATTTGGTTCAATATCAGCATTTATTGTCTGCTAGTTAAATATTGACCTGAGTAAATATTTGTTTCTCTGATCATTTGGTTTTGATATTGACCTCGATCGACGTTATTTTCTGTTTGTTCCTCAAGTCTTCTGGAACTCTCTGCAAAAACGGGATTAGCAAAGAAACCCCCGGGACTCTTCCTTTCGAGTACACACAGGGCCAAGTGTTTCGCTGGGGTAAATAACAAAGCGCCGTCGCGGGCAGCAGAGCCGAATTCTGCGCTTGTCTAGGTGGGTGCTGGGCGGCAGAAGGTGGACTGCTCTGCTTGCGCTATCTCAAAGAGGTCAGGAGCAACTCCAAGAAACCAGTGCTGCCCTTGAAGCACTCAGCGGTGTTTGCATGGCATGCAGTGGGGCGAGATTCATCTTCACCAGCTTTGGCCACCTGGAAAGCGGGCTCGTAAGCTGAAGTCTCTGTGCAAGCTCTCTCTGGAGCCCACAGAGAAGACTGCCAGAGATGATCTATCCCACCGGCTTTCACACCTTTCCACTTGCAAGAGCGACTCCTGGAGCAGGACAAGGCCACAAAGATAAACCCTTTCTCCAGGTTTCTGCCAGGAGATCATGGATGGCCCAGGAGCTGCTCTGGAGGGTTATTGCCATACTCTTTCCTGCCCTTGCGTTTGAACGACCCAAGGTAACTACCACCTCTGAGAAACAAGGAATTTCCTTGAGGCCAAGAGTCACCACCAAGGCAGATGTGGGCAGCTGGGAGGTTGGCTGGCCTCTGGCTGAGCCGGTAGGCAGCAACATTTCCAGCAGACTTGCTGACTCTGTTTGCTATTCCTTTCCTCTGACAACTGATAAAGACTCACTCAAAGGCAATCTACCTCGGTTATTTATCACAGAAATCGTGCCACTACAGTCAGCAATCCCAAAGGCCAAGGAAACCAGGAGAAACACCCTCATCCAACTCCAAGGTCAAGTGCCTGGAAGAGGAGCAGCTTGGAGCAGCCAGGCTGCAGCGGGCTTTAGGAGAGCAAGCAGAAACCTTTCCAAAACCAGAGCCATAAATGGACTGAAAAATAACTCACAGGGTAGACCTTGGAGACACTGAGCTTGGGGAAGGCTCTGGCCCAGCTACGCCATCTCTAGGCCTCACTGAACACGGTGGCCATTCAGCCCATCTGGCCTTAGGCGGGTCTAGACGAGGGCGGGGGGTCCCAGGTTGACATTAGAGCAGCTCCGCACTGGTTTCCCCTTTTGCAGAACTACCACGCACAACCTCAGCACTGGATGGAGCCTGAAGGCAGGTGTCTGTCTGTCCTCACCCATTGCTCCCTGCTCTGTCCGGGCAGGAGAGCAGCTCCAAGTGTGGAAGAGGAGGACATGAGGGCTTAAGGGAGTCGTGCCTTCATACACAGCTTTCTATTTCTGAGCTGCTCTTGCTTAGCGAAGGCTGAGGTCAAGCCCGTCAAAGCCAACTGGAGGTTCTCTGTCAAGCTAAGTGGGCACCCACTGTTGGAGGCAGGAGGCTGAGCTGAGTAGACTTTTGGTGTGAACTGGTATGGCCATTTGGGTGGTTCGTCTGGCAAGATGAAACGATCCAGTGTTATTTCAACTCCTGGAAGACCAGGAGGCTTGGAGCTACTTCAGCCCCAGCCAAAGCATGCAGGAACTCAAGCGTTCCCCCGGTTTATGCACACATACAATAAAAAGTTGAATTTGGGTAGCCATGCAGCCCCTGCTGGTACCATCAACTAGAAGCAGGCCCACCTGCAGCTCCATATCTCCTTCTCGGTTGCAGCCTCTGCTCCAGCACAGCCTCTCCCCTGAACCTGAGAAGATGGAGGCTCTCAGATGTCACCGTTCCCAGGATGACCTGGACAATTTTATCCACCCATTTCTAGCTATTGCTGGGCTTGTTCTTGAGCCTTCCAACTCCCCTCTGGTTAGGTGCCGTGGGTCCTGAACCGAGTGTGACATGGGAGAGGCTCATAAGAGAGCTCATAAGGAGCTTCCCCAGCTGGATTGTAGGTGGGATTCATTCCACCTCACTGAAACCATCTAAAAGCTCACACTCATCACCTCACCTCCTCCGATCGGAAGAAAAGCAGCTCATTCCCAGGGCAGGGTCTGACAGAGGCGGAGTGAGTCATCCGCTGCTTGCTGGGGCTTGTGAAGTCCTCCTGGCATTCGGCGAGCGATAAAACAGGCCAAAAAAGCCTGTTCTTCCCCCTACAACACGCAAGGCAGACCCAACACCCCGTGCACGTCTGGGAAAAGCAAGGTCAGGTTTCACGTGCGGACAGCAAATCCCACCGTCCTTGTGGCCCTCAACTTCCTCGCCAAACCAGTTAGCAAAGCAAAACAAACCAAACCCTAAGGCGGGCGAAAACATTGTGTCTGCACGAGTAGGTCTTCGGGACAACTTCTTTCTTGCAAGCTTGCACAGCAGCCGGCGAGGTACAAACCCAAGAAGATACGGCCCAAATCAGGGACCGAGGGGGACGTTGGAGCAGGTCCGGAGACCAGAAAGCCTCAAAGAGTTTCCTCAAGATCCGTTCCCTCAGCTTAAACCCTCTCTTTCCACTTTTTCCCTGTATAGAGATGAATTGCCAATTGCTGTTAATTAAGAGCAACCGATGATGGCACACACCGATAACCGGCAATTGACAGTTCCCCTGGAGAAGGCACCAAGCCCTGGAGAAGCTCCAGCCAGAGCATTTTGGAGCCTGGGGCTTGCCAACCCCTGGGAAACACGAGGGCTGTGACACTCATTGTGTCCCAGAGGTGATGTCAGTCCGCCAAGCTAATGATTTTGAGATCTCCCAAAAGCACGGCGCAGAACCACAAAAACACCAGATATTGAAAGTTGCTCAGAATGAAAGATTACGTCCTAAAACAACAGCATTTTGAACGATCGGGCGGGAAGGGGAGATGCCCCAATTTTTCCGTTCAATTTAACAAAATTGGGTCATTTCCACGTTTTTTTGAGAACACCACCAAACCTTCTATTCCTGAGAAGGATTTTCAGTTGAATATGTTCAGCCACCCCTGGGCTCAGCTCCCTAGACTGTCCTTGAGGAGCAGCAAAATGGAAAATGACGATGTTGCAGCAGGCAGCACCAAAATGGGCTGAATTGGCTGGTGAGAAGGTACCCACAATCCCTCTGCCCTCTCCAGGGACGGGTTCAGATTCATGAAACAAATTGCCTTAGATGCGATAGGCGTGATAACCCATGGATAATATTATTTTCTCCTGCAAGTGATAAGTACCGGCGTTTTCAGACCAGCTATGCTGGGACCAATTTCTTGCCATTCTCTTCTCTTGCTTGTACTGGAAATACTACAAAGAGCAAGGTCATTAAATGCATTTTAATACTTGCAAATCCTGTCCTTGGTGGAAACTTGAAGGTCCCCATCACATTAAAAAAAAAAAAAAAAAAAGAACATTTGAAAATAATAATTTTCAAAGAATTCTCCGAGCATTTCTGAACTTAATGAAAGATTCTTTGTTTGAGTTTCAGTCGGAGCTTGGAAGGGGCTGAACCTCTTTGATGTGGTAAACAGCCCATGGGGGTTTTTTTGAGAGTTTTCGTGCTAGCTCAAGTTCTGAGAACATCTGAATTGTAAACATTAGTTATCCAATCCCCAAACACCAGCTGTACCCTGTGACTCATGTAATTCACCAATGGAGCACAAGAAAAGCAAATATTCTAATCAAGGGGCTCAGCTAACAAGACGGTCGTAAGTGTGATTATTTGCAGTGGATGGGTTAGATAAAAGAACTCACTGGACCAGGGAAGGAGAACAGAATAGCGTAGGTAGCTGACCAAACAGGTTTGAGAGGGGAAAATTCACAGTTGATGATGCACCGGCCAGAAATGTGCTACCTTAGACCTTCGTGAGTAATTTCAGATGACTGTGTTTGCTTCCCACAGACCGTTCAGGAAGAGCGATAAAGGGAAATCCGTTGCATGTATTATGGAGTCGGAGTCCCCTGCTCGTTTCCTCCCTTAAATACCTGCCTTTTCAGCGTTCCAANAAAAAAAAAAAAAAAAACACCAAACCAAAATGGTTTTCTAGCTAATTTGCATCCCCTCCCATGGCGGCGAGTGGAAAACAGGTTCCAGCGAGGGCTGCGCAGGAGGATGAGGAACAGCACACCTGTAATCTTTGTCTTTCTCGGCGCGGTCCCTTTCTCTCGCTCCCCACCTTGCCGAGCCAAACTTCCCCCAAGCAGAACAATCGGCCTTTGTACCACCGGGACAAAGCCATTGTGCTCCGACGAGCTCAAAGTTCGGCCAAGTCGTTTCATCCTACACCTCCGTCTGCTTCCAGCAGCGCTTGCGTGCGCATCCGCGCTCGCACGGGGAAGTCTGTGGGTTTGGGGGATTAAAAAAATTAAAATAAAAAAAAATAAAATAAAATAACAAACACAGTGGCTGAGATGCCCCAAATTTCCCGGTCTTTGCCTCACCGGTAACACTGGTTTTATCCAAAGCCTGCTGAGCCGTAGCGAGCTCCCCGCTGACTTTGGACCTGCTCCCACAACAGGATCTGACCTACAATGAGCCCCCCCACCAACACAAGGCTGCGGTGGGCAGACGTCCTGCCTGGGGACTGTCCCTGAGGGTCTTCCCGCAAGAGTAGAGGGACACATTCACCCTTTCTGGGGACTCTAGCTTAGTTTCCCGTGGCCCTGCAGACACCTGCCAGACAGAAAGCCCATCAGACTTGCAAACCTGCGGGTTGGCCCTGGAAGCATCGGGCTCCGGCTGACCCCAAAGCAAAACAGCCTGAAAGGATCCCTCCCGCGTGAGATCCCTCTAGCCAGAGGCCACCAAGGGCTCAGCCGCACCGGCTGCCAACCCACCATCTTGACTTGTGCTGAGAGGGGTGAAGCGAGCCCGTTCCTCCTCGCCCGGCCTTTGACGTGACACCTCCGTGTCGCCAATCTGTTTCCGCACGCCCCTCGAGCCCGCTCAGGCCTCGCTGGCGCACTTCGAAAATGAATTTTGCACGCTTCTGTGGGAACGCATGGACGTTTTTGAACCCTTCCGCAAAGCCAGGAGGATCCCAGAGGGCAGAGCCTCCCGCTCACCCAAGAGGGAAGGGAAGAGCCACGACTTCAGACTGCCCACAAAAGCACCATTACGTGGACCGAGCAGGTCGGAAAGCGGAAGAAGGGACTGAGTCACCGAATCCTCGGCAGATCGCGCCAGCCCGCTCCGTTTCCACGCCTGTTTGCACAGTTGTAAATGTGGGATCCTGGCAGAGGCCGGAGCTCCGCTCCCTGCTCAGCTGGCGGAGCGAAGGATGGGTGAGGACCGAAGGTGGCACGCGGCTCCCACCAGTGTTGTGAATCGCAGCTCATCCCACACATGGCAGCGCAGAGTCTGCGTCGTCCCCTTGCGCCAGCACCGTCCAGGGTAACACCTCCACCTTGCAACACCGTGAGCTCAAGGTCTGTCCTCAAACACGGGCACGGCCTCAAAAACCGGCACTACACCGTTGAACCCGTGTCTGTGGTGTCCCCATACCCGGGGCCACGTTCAGCAGCGTGGCCGCATTCTCCTGAGCGTGCTGGGCACAAGGAGGACCCCAGGAGAGGACGCAATATTTTCAGTCCCCTCTGAGCACCCAAGGAGGGATATTAAGCTGCAGGAAGATGCCCGGGTTCAGCTATCCCCAGCCACAACGAGCTGTCAGCATCTCATTACAGGCCCAGAGCAACACTCCAAAGCTGCCATCTCCCTTTTCCCCACAGAAAAGCTGAATTCCTTCATTGCGTGCAACTCCTGACAGCCCAAGGAAATGAATCACCCCTTGACAGCTGTGCTGTGGACTTGTACATCTCTACTGATAAATAAAGTGGAGCAGGACTCCTCCCTGGCCCCGATACAAACCACGTCTGATGAGCAAGACCATCACCCTGGTTCCAACTGGGCTGTGCAAGATGCTGGAGCACCAGGGAGCAGGAAAGCCCATCCCTGGTCCAACAGAGAGCCACCATCTCGTCACCACCCCAGCACAGCCACATTCATGACAGGGGTGTGGCCAAAGGGCCTCAGACCCATGAGATGCAGGACACAGCACTCAGGACGCCGCAGGGACAGAGCAGGATTGAAACAGTTCCAGCATTGTCCAGAAAGCTGGAGCACACCTCAAATTGCTTGGCCCGGCTTCTCCTGTGATACCAGAAGCAAAATCCCTGCCAGAATAAAGTCAGAGGAACACCATGGCACCTACGTCCACTCCATTGAAAGGGTCTGGGAAATGTCGGTTTTGGTACGGAGGATCTGAAGCTCCAGGAAAAGTTCTCGGGGAACAGCACCATCCTGATACCATCTAATCTGTTCAAGCACCTCCCAGATGCTGGAGCTGTTTTCTTCCTATGCGAGCCCCCCACCCAGCCCTCGGGCTGGGCAGAAGGGAGGTGCACCAAGCACAGGGTTGAGCAACTGCCTGTGGGGCAGGAGCTGGGCTTACTGGACACAAGAGGAGCCGTTTTCTCTCCTTTCTCAGCTTGCAGCATCATAGCCCACCCAAGGAAAAGGAGGCAATGAAGAACGAGCTGGCTTGGGGCTACCTCCAGCCGCACTCACCAGGATCTTCCTCGTCACCCACGACAGCCTCTGTTCCCACTGGGTGCTCACCAGCCTCAACACAACTGCCCTTACAGCTAGGTAAGGGGTTAAACCAGGAGACAGGCTGTGGGGTTTGTCCATCTCTCTTCCCAGCAGCTTCTTCACCAGGTCCTGACCTCACTCAAGGCTGCTGCAAACCCAACTGAGCTTCCAACATCAGACAGCAGCTCTGAATTCATGGCTGGTATCACCCGTTGAGATAGGCACCGGCTTTCCCGAATCCTTGAGGACACGCGATTACACCCAGCAGGCAATGGTAGGGCCAACACCTCCGATAGCCCCCATTCCCCACCCCCACCCCCACCCCCCCCTTAATTTAGCCAACCCAGCCATGGAGACGAGTGTAGGCCACCACTTCCACCTCACCAGCACCTTGTGCTCCTCACAACTCTAGGAGCATTAGGAGCCAGCTCCTGTCCTGCACATGTTGGGCAGGGAGCAGGGGAAGTGCCATCTACTTCCCAACCATGCTGGCAACCTTCCTTCTAGAAACAGCTCCAGGACTGTGGAAACCTGGGTCTGTTCTCACCATCTCACTTTCTATCACCACAGCCCAGGGACAGCTCTCACAAGAGGGCAGGAATCGGGCTTGCACCACTGAGGACCACACTTACACCCAAGGGAGACCATGGCATGAAGCCACATGTGGCTCCAGGAGGCTCAGGAGTGATGGGGTGGCTTAGATGACTTGGCAGTGGGGTAGCTCATCTACTATGAGGTCAAGCCCAGCCCAGAGGGACACAGTCACCCATCTGACAAGCAGCAGATGATCCCAGGAGGGCTCCCCAGCCCCAGGTCACCCCCAGGTAACAACCACCACCTGGGAGCTGCTTTGGCCGGTCAGACCTGGAGACCACAGTGCAGGAAAGGTGGGAGCAGCAGATGAGGCCCAGTGGTCCCCCCGGTCCTTTGCTCATCGGGGGGTGCCTACAGCCATGTAAAGGGAATGTCTCCTCCTCTTCTTCTGAAATGTTTCCCTTCCCCGAACATGCCGTGCTTTTGGTTTCATTTATTATTATTTTTTAGCTTCCTTCTAGCAGCGGCCTGCTGAGATTTGAAGGGGGAAATTCTGTTTCTGGCCGATGTGACTCAAATCAGAACGGAAAAGTGCTTTTCTCTCACAAGCCCTTTTCTCGCCTCTTTTCTTTTTTGTTTGTTTTGTTTGTTTTTTGTTTGTTTGGTTGGTTTTTTTAATTAGGGGCAGGGTGGCTGGAAAGGCAGAGAAAAGGGAAAAACTAAGCTTAAACTCCACAAAGGATCCATTTCCACCTGACTCAGATCGAATAAAATTTTCCACGGCAAATAGCTCCCACCATCCACTCTTGTTTGAAAAGCGATTTGTAGAGGGAGTGGAAGGAGTAGGGGGGGTGGAAGGGGTTGGGGAGGACTTTGCAACCGGCCAGATAAAGAGATTAGCTGCGAGTTTGCTCCTTTCTTTGCCGGGAGATGGGGGAGACACAAGTCCCGAGAGCTGGAGCAGCGGGAAATGCCCCGTGGGCGATAGCCAGTGCTGGAGCTCTGACAGGTCACAGCCTTTTCCATAAGTCTTGTCAAACTGCTCCGATAAACGCCCTCCCGGAGCGAAGGCTTTCCCAGACCTGCAGCCATTCAGCTTTTCCACCTTCCAGCTGTGGCAGCTTCCTCAGCATCTCTTCTACAACGACCACAGCCAACGAGAAAGGGGACCAAACACACGGAAAACTCTTCCCCGGGAGATGTGGGGTCCAGCCCTGGGCTGTCGGGGTTTTGCCACCCATAAGGCTTCACCCTGGGTGGGTTTGCAAAGAAGTCCTCCCACAGCTGTTGGGGGCTGAGCGGGTGATGCATGGGTGAGCTGGTGCTCAGCTCCAGCCCCGCAGCTTTCCCGCCGCCATCCCAGGGACCCCATGGTCCATAAAGGGACACAGGATTGTCTTATGGCAAAGGGATGACATCTCTGGTGGGCCACCCCCCCCAAGGCCCACCCTCAGCTGCCTCCACCCCGGAGAAAAACAGCCATGGGGTGGCATTGCCCCAGGGACCAAACCGGGGTGAGAAACCCCTCTTCCCTTTGAAGGGCAGCAAGGGTGGTGTGGTGGGGTGAAGGTGTTTCCAACCATGGGTGGGGTCTGCATCCCCATGTCCCCCATGAGGAGGAGAGGTGGCATGGGGCTGGCCATGGCCATGGCCGAGGTGTGGGGTGAGCACCAGCCCCGCTGCCTAATCCCACCCGGCAGCCGGGGCTACAAAGGCGGAGAGAAAGCAAACCTCACCCTCCCCCCAGAACAAACAGAGAGCTGCCACCCTTTCCCACCGGCCACCGGCCCTGGAGATAACCCACACCTTTCTGAAGAGCCACCACCCAACCCTCCGACTTCAGATAACCCACCCAAACCCAGCGCAGAGGGGCAGGGACTCTGTCAGCCACGGGGTTACGGGGAGAAGCACCGAGCCGGGACCACCGTAGAGGAAGGAGGAGGGTGCTGCGTGGCCCTCTCCCCCCATTTTGACCCCCACATCCATGACCACCCCTCGTGGCCTTGGTGGATGCCGGATCACCGGGGCATCATATGGAAATACGGCAATGGAGACGCTGCCTTCATCTCACCACCTCCCCCGGAAGGACGGAGCCCCAAAACAGGCCCTTGGGGCACCAGTGCTGCCGGGAGAGGGGAAGCGGGCCGTGGAGACACAGCCCCAACCCCACCATGGGGGTGCCCTCCCGGGGGTCCCAGCCGGGGCGAGGGGGTCCCTGCGGGGCGGCCGTGGAGCGAGGGGCCGGAGCCGCCCTCCCGCCCCGATCAAAATGGCGCTGGGGACGTGGGGCGCGGGGTTAATCATTAGCCGCCGGCGGTACCGGGCACCCCGTGCCCCAGCTCGCCCCATTCTTCCTGGGGGGAAAAAGGGGACGAAGCTGTGGCAGCGGGGTGGGGGCAGGTCTGGATCAGCCCCTTTTCCCACCGGGAAGAGCAGCTGAAGGCTCTTCGTGGTGGGACAAGGGGTCCATCACCCAAAACGCCGGTGAGGAGCCCTCCATGGGACGGGCAGAAGGGCTTGACCGTGCTCCTGCCATGGCCCAGGACAGGAGTGGGCGAGCAAGAGGGGTGGGCGAGCAAAAGAGGCAGGTAATGCCCCGAAGTCGCTTATCCGGGTCTTTATCTCCATAGCGCACGGCGGGAGGGAGGGGGGGGACAAGACCGGGGAATTTCAAGGAGCATTCNTTCGCCCCCCCCCCCCCCATCACGCACAGACACGGCGATCCCGTTGCCCGCGTCTTTCCCAACGAGCCGGCGGCGGCCGCAGAGACCCTCGGCGCCCCCTCACCTGCCGGCCCCGCTTGGGGAGAGGTGGGGGGAGAGGGACCGAGACCCCATTGCGGGGAGCGAGCAAAACCCAGGCTTTCCTCCAAAACGGGCGTTTCGAAGAAAAGCCGGAGAAAGAGGGGGAAGAAAAAAAAAAAAGAAAANAAAAAAACCACGTTTGCGTTTGTGGGAGGCATTCGCAGCCTCCGTGCACCTGAAGGGGCAAAGCTGACCCCTTCCCGCCGCCCCAGGGCAAAGCGCCGGCCCCCGCCTTACCTGCGCCAGGTCGGGCGGGTTTTCCAAGGTCCGAGAAGGGGCTTTGATGTCCTCAAAGACGGGGGCGTCTTCGGCGGCTTCCCCCGACATGGTGACGGGTTTCAGCGGGGTGAACGCCGAGGCGTCCTCGGGGAGCGGGGTGCGCAGCACCAGCCCGCTGCTCATTCCTCCCGCCGCCCCTCGCGCCCGCTCCCCCCGGGGAAGGCAAACAAATCTTATTTAAAAATAATATT
>VUYV01000762.1:118015-128061 GCA_008711295.1 Anarhynchus alexandrinus | reverse complement strand
AAAAAAAAAAAAAAAAAAAAAAAAAAAAAAAAAAAAAAAAAAAAAAAAAAAAAAAATAAAATAAAAAAATTAAAATAAAATAAAATAAAATAAAGCAAATTAAAATAAAATAAAATAAAACAAAATGAAAGGAGAAACCAGAGGCAGAGCGCCTGTCGCACCGGCGGCAGGACGCCGAACCCGGCTCCCGCGATTGCCCGAGGTCTGCGCTCACCCGGCGCGGGGCGGGGAGCAGATGGCGCGCCGAGGGACGGCGCCCGCCCAGGGGGGTCCGGCTCGGTCCCGGGTTTGATGAGCCGCGCACAGGCGAACCCCCAACATCTGCAGCGCCATGTGGTGCGTGCAGCGGGGCCAGGCGCAGCAGAACCCCCCGCGCCCACCGGCCCCCGCCGCTAAACACCATCAATTATTCATGACCGACTTATTTGTGGTGCAAAGGGTCCATCAGCGACTTTGATTAAAAATCCAATGAGTAATGAATATGCAAAGGCGGGCGACTGCGCGGAGGAACAGATTTGTCAAATTGTCCCTACTTCATCCAGATAAAGAAAAACCTCAAGAGGTCCCGAAATTGAAAAACTTACCATCAAATCACAGCGTTATCTTAATGATTAAATCCCCTCTGCCACACAGACGCTTCGCGTGAATCTGAATAGGAAAATATTTGTATCTTAAATTCGAAGTAAGGGCAGCACGAAGAGTGGCGCGCGCACAAGAGGAAATGTGATTTTAATTCACATGGTGACTCCACAGCCATTTAATTATTTTAATTAGGCTTAATTAGTGGTAAATTTACAATGATATGCTTGATACCTGGCATTAAATCTTTCATGCATAAATGTTTTGTTAAAACGAGAAAATAGGCACGTGGCACTCTGCCAGCAATTAGCGCTGAACGCTCTAATGAAAGATTACTGCTCTGCCGTGATTCGCGGTGACAGGCAGAGCCGCCGAGCCGCAGACAACCCCGGCAGGGTCCGACCGGACTCGGGGGGCATCCCTGCATCCCCTCCGCGGGCAGCGGGACCGCCGGTGACCCTGCTGGTGGCCCAGGGTGGGGACCAGCCAGCTGATGGTGACCCACTCCCCCCACGCCACGGCAGGTTGTGGGGTCGCCCCGAGCATCCCCATCCCTCCCAGAGGTGACGGTGCCCCGGGCCAGCCAGCTGCCCCCGCGGGCTGCTCCCTCCGTGGAGAGTCCACCTCCATCCCAAAGTCCCACTCGTCCCCCTCTCCCCGCCACTCCAGGGCCTCTCCTGACACCTCCTTTGATGCTCCTCACGCCTGCATCCTCCCCCGCCTGCATCCTCCCCCGCATCTCGGTGCCACCATCAGCACCCCACCGCGCGTCAGCTCCCTTTGCCTTTTCCACGTCGCTCGAGTTTCCTCAGCCCCTTCTCTCCTGCGGAGCTCCGGCTATGGGAATCCTCCTGCGCTTCTAAAAGTCCTTCGAGAACGCCGGAGGAGAGGTGATTTATGAGAGGTACTTGTGATGGAAGCGCAGCTCTCGGCTCGCCGCTGGGCCCACGCCAGGTGGACCAACCCCACCACCGCGCACGGCGAAAAGGAGCGTTCCCATCAGCTCAGCGCGAAACACGGCTTTATTTCTCACCCTTCCCGGGAACGGGGGGGCAGGAGGAGTGGGGGGGTTGAGCTGCGGCAGGGTGACCGCGAGGGCTGCTCTGTGCTAACGGGAGGATGTCGGTGGCGTCACCGCTCAACCTGACACGCCGTGGGATTCGGAGATGCTGCGGTGGGGAGGACCTCCCGCTCCCACCGGGGACCGGCTGCTTCCCGGCTCTGGGAGGGGATTGTGGAACCAGACTCACCTTTGGCTATCGCAGACCGCAGGACCCCGGGGGAACTTATCATAGAATCATAGAATGGTTTAGGTTGGAAAGGGCCTTGAAGATCATCGAGTTCCAACCCCCCTGCCATAGGCAGGGACACCTCCCACCAGACCAGGCTGCCCAAGGCCACCTCCAGCCTGGCCTTGAACACCTCCAGGGATGGGGACTCAACAATCTCTCGGGGCAACCTGGGCCAGTGCCTCACCACCCTCACAGTGAAAAACTTCTTCCTCATGTTCAATCTGAACCTGCCCTCTTCCAGTTTGAAGCCATTCCCCCTCATCCTATCACTCCATGCCCTTAGAAGAAGTCCTTCCCCAGCTCTCCCGGAGCCCCTTTAGGCACTGGAAGGCCGCAATAAGATCTCCCCAGAGCCTTCTCTTCTCCAGGCTGAACAGCCCCAACTCTTTCAGCCTCTCCTCATAGGAGAGGTGCTCCAGCCCTCGCATCATCCTCATGGCTCTCCTCTGGACACGCTCCAGCAGGTCCATGTCCTTCTTATGTTGGGGACTCCAGAGCTGGAGGCAGTACTCCAGGTGGGGTCTCACAAGAGTGGAGAAACTTGGTGCAAGGATGATGCTCATGTGCCCTTCGCACCAGCTGCCCCGTGGAAACCCCCGGTGCCACCTCCTTCCCGTTTCAAAGAAACCCAAACTGGCCGCACGCTCTGCCCGCCAACCCAACAGCCCGGCGCGGTTTGGGTCGTGCCAATCCAAACGCATCTGCCGTGGGATAACAAGGAACGGTTAAAGGACTGCTAAGATTTCCTCGGCTTTGTCTGGCTCTAATTGGGAGCAGTGCTAACGAGAAGCTCGCTGCAGCCCAGGCGTGGGGGTGGGTGGGCTGCACCCCATTTTCCCGAGCAAGACTCCTGCGTTCGCATTGTAAACGTGGCCCTTCGGTGCCTGCGGGATGCAAAGCGAGCCGCTGACCCGCGCAGAGGTAAAAAACCCAAGGAGACACCGGGAAAGGTGGTAGGAATGGGTGCGAGACCCGGCAGAGCTGGGGGACAGCACGGTCCGCTGACGGTCCCCCAGCCCCGTCCCGGCCCCGTCCCGGCACGTGAGGCTGAGCCGACCGGAACGGTGGGACAGCAACACCTCCACCGGCAGATGATGCGCAGCCGGTGGGTACACACGCCTTTCGGCTTACCGTGACGGGAAATCATTCCATTCATCTTGGCATTAAGTTGAAAATTGCCCCAAAAAAAACCCCTGTCTATAGTATAGGGGACGTGCAGTGCCGTGCGCCGGAGGGAAAGGCTGCCGAGCTCCCGGGGCGTGGGGAAAGGCGGCTCGGTTGGGTTAGCGCGAGGAGGAACGGAGCGAAGCCACGAGGCTCTGGAGACCTTGGAAAGCTCTTGGCAGCCGACGCGGGTGAGTTATTGGAAATATATGCGGAAGGAACGTTTGTTTTGCAGCTGGTGGCACACCGTTTCCTCATCGCTCAGCAAACCCAACCCGACCCCCGCCGTCCCGCAGCGCTCAGGCTCTTTGGGGGAAGTTGGGTTGGAACTCGATGATCTTCAAGGTCCTTTCCAACCTAAACCATTCTATGATTCTATGATTCTATGAAGAGTTTGATTTGCATCTTTCCCCCTCCATCAGGGTGTCCGGAATTTCTAAAGCTGCTGTGCGCAGGGGAGTGCAGCTGGAGAAGCGGGAGGCCACCCCGAGCCTCCGGGAGCGGGCGAGGAGAAGGGGCGAGCGGGAAAACGAATGCTTTACGCGCAACCCAGCGCCCAAAGGAGTCCAACTTACGGGCGCCCGACGTTTCAATTACAAACCTGCTGAAAATCACAGGGAGATGAATTCCAGTATTTTCTAACCACAGTGAAGTGCGCTGGGAGGATATTAACTATCTCCCCGGCCCTATTGATCTTCCCGTCTCCCGCTACTACTGGAAACAATTAGAGGTCAATAAGCAACACGAGCTGAAATTTACAGCTGCCAGATAAACCATCTGGAAATATTTCCTTGCCCTTTTACATCCGTGGTTCCGTCGATACCGCAATCAAATATTTTTTACGGAAAAGAAAGTGTCTCAGAAAATATATCTGCCCTGTCCCGCGGACCGGGAGCAGAGCGTGTAAATAGGCAGCCGGCGGCCGGTGCTTGCAGCTCTCGCAGCAAAATCCAGCCTACAAACAGCACCATCCGTCCGGCAGCCACACTAATGCATTTACCCTCTCGCTGACCCTGCGAGAAGAAATGAGAAATCTTCCTCCTGAAGCAGCCAAGGAGGAAATCAAGGGCACGAGAAGGTTGCGGGCGCAGTTCGCCAACGGCACATGCGCAGCCACCCCACTGCCCGCCGGGGAGGGTGAGGGAACGGCGGCGCAACGTGGCCCTGGCGGGGGCACACTGCCGGCTGCCTGGTGGATGTGCGTGTTGGAGCCCACGCTGGACCCCGTGTGGGATGCACATTGTTGGACGCACGTGTTGGACACACGTTTGATGCATGTGTTGGATGCATGCATTGGATGCATGCATGGGGTGCATGCATTGGACACACATGTTGGATGCATGTGTTGGATGTATGTGTTGGACACATGCATTAGGTACATGCATTGGATGCATGTGTTGGGTGCATGCATTTGACACACACATTGGATGCACGTGTTGGGTGCACGTGTTGGGTGCATGCATTGGGTGCATGTGTTGGATGCACGCGTTGGGTGCATGTATTGGATGCACACATTGGATGCGCATGTTGGATGTATGTGTTGGGTGCATGCATTGGACACACACGTTGGATGAACGTGTTGGATGCATGCATTGGATGCACGCATTGGATGGATGTGTTGGATGCATGCATTGGACACACATGGATCCATGTGTTGGACGGATGTGTTGGATGCATGCGTTGGACACACACGGATCCATGTGTTGGATGCACGTATTGGACGCACGCATTGCATGGATGTGTTGGATGCATGCGTTGGACACACACGGATCCATGTGTTGGATGCATGTGCTGGATACATGCATTGGATGCACGTGTTAGATGCACGTGTTGGATGCATGCATTGGGTGTTGGACGCATGCATGCGTTGGACGCGTGGCGGATGCCCACAGCCGTGCCAGGACTGCAGGGCACTCGTGCAGGCACTGTGCCTGGTCCATGGCCCCACATGGCACGAACACCGGGGACTCAGGGCGATGCGTTGGAATCTGATTTTGCTCATGGCAAGAGATATTCGACCCGAAGAGATGCACAGTTCTTACATTAAAAAAAAAAAAAAAAAGCCATAAAGTCTACGCATACATGACAGATTTACCAAAGAAGCAATTCACTGCAGTGCCATCAAGCAAGTGTACACACAGCTCAATTTTGTAAGGAATCATTCATGGTACATTTAGTAAGGCTCCAGGATGAATGGGCTGAAGCATTCTTCTGCTATTTATCTCCTCTTTCCCCTGCTTGTTAACTCCTCCCCTCCCCGAACTCGGCTGTCACCGCGTTCCCACCCCTCATCCACGGGAGCAGCCGCGGCGGGATGGGGAGAGCCGTGGCCGCCGGTTGCCCTGAGCCGTCCCCGGGATGGGGACAGGCAGCCCCGCGCTGCCCGCGCTGCCAGAAGGGGCATCTCCAGACCCGCAGGACCACCCGCATCTTCAACCCTGCGGTCACGCACTCCTCCGCCTGCCAGCCGAGCAGGGGTGTCCCGGCAAGCCCTTCCCCACTCCCGCATCTCCGTCGGAGCCATCCCGGAGCCACCCCTGACCTCCCGCCCCAGCGCTTCTCCTGCCCCAGGGCTGTGGTGGCCACTTCCTTCTGGACCAGTTCCTTCTCGTTGCCCCAAGGCTCAGGAGCGGCTGACGACCCGTCTCCTCCCGAAGGGCTGCGCTGAACCTCCGAACACCAACTCCAGGAGCTGCCTCCTTCAAAACAGACCCCCCCCTCCAGCCTTTTTCCTGCCACATTCCCTTCCGTAGATCACCAAAATCCCCTCCGGACCCCGGTCCTCTCTCCCTGCTGCTGTCCCCTCTGCTCCTGCCCGCCCAGCCCACCCACCGGCTCGGTGCTCTGGTGCCCACCATCCTGAACTGCTGCGATGTGCCGCGCTTGTGAGACCCCCCCCCAGCAGGGAAGCAGCACTCCGGAGTCATAAATTAAAAGAAAAGCTCCTCCTAAAACAGCCTTTCTCCCCCAAGACCGGGTTTAGCTGTTCCCTAGGTCCAGCCGCATCCTCCCCATCGCCGGAGCCGGAGGCAGCCCCGTGCCGTGCCACGCTGCCGGAGCGGGCGGCGAGCCGGCCGGGCGGGCTCCTGCAGTCCGAGCGCGTCCCCCGCAGCCCCTGCGCCGAGGCGGTGGCTCGGTTAAAGGCTTTCTGTCCCCGAACGACGCCTGCGCGTCTCCGGAGGGCTCGGCAGCATCCCTGCCTTCACCCTCCTCCCAGTCCCTCGAATTTCGGCAGGGAGGGAGACGCGCGGCTGTGCCTACGTGCCGCTGGGAGCAATTTTGTCAACAGCACTTTAACGTCCAAGTGATTCTCATCGCAGCTGGTACTAGGAGCGCTGGGAGCCGCAATAAAAATAGTTTTATAAAATAAATTACCTCGCATTTGCATACACCGTGCATAAAAGCACACACTTGGATGCCAACGCTGAAGACTCCCCAGGTCCGGGTCGGGTCTGGTAGCGACAAGGAGAATAATAAACAGTGAAAAAAAAAAAATCACTCTCTCCCTGTTATACCAGATGGCAAACAAGGGCTGGAGCAGAAAACTTAGAACTTCCTAATTAAGTACCACTTGAGTTCAGAGTCCAACGGGCTCCAGGTCAGCGAACAAAACACGGTCTTTCTCTTGGAGGTGAGGGCACATCAGCTTTCCCGGAGAGGGAGGACCAGGAGCTCGCGAGCAGCCAAACCCTCCCGCAGCCCCGCGGGCAGGATTTAGCAGCCCGCTCCCTCCGGGCTCGCTCCGCACCCTCCGCCGACGGTCCCCCGGCCACAAACCCCGGTTCAGCACCTTACCCTGCCTGTACTATCCACCAGTTAACCCACAGGCGTCAGCCATCCCCTCCACTCCCTCTGTGCCTGCTGGCTGGGAACTTGGGAACACTGTTACTGAGGTGCCCCGAAACTCAGAGCTACGGCATCTCCCGAAACTCAGGGCTGCAGATTCCCCCAAAACTCAGGGCTGCAGCATCCCCCGAAACTCAGAGCTGCAGCATCCCCCGAAACTCAGAGCTGCAGCATCCCCCGAAACTCAGAGCTGCAGCATCCCCCGAAACTCAGAGCTGCAGCATCCCCCGAAACTCAGAGCTGCAGCATCCCCCGAAACTCAGAGCTGCAGCATCCCCCGAAACTCAGAGCTGCAGCATCCCCCGAAACTCAGAGCTGCAGCATCCCCCGAAACTCAGAGCTGCAGCATCCCCCGAAACTCAGAGCTGCAGCATCCCCCGAAACTCAGAGCTGCAGCATCCCCCGAAACTCAGAGCTGCAGCATCCCCCGAAACTCAGGGCTGCAGCATCCCCCAAAACTCAGGGCTGCAGCATCCCCTGCCCCGACCGCAGAGCTCCGAGGGAAACTGCTCTCCTTCCAGGCCGCTAATACAATTTGCTTTACTAAACTCCTGAGCAGTGATGGATCGGAGCAGCAGCAGCCTGCGAGGGTCTCGTACATCATCTGCTTTTTTCATTACGAAAGGAGTGCACGGGTATTTGGGAGGGCTGGCTAGGGAAAAGGCACGGCACACGTGCTTCTGCCTCCAGGCTTTGGGAGGGTTAGCGCGGCTGGGCCAGACGAGATGAAAGCGAACCCACAAAAAACTTCTTGCCTTGGATCGCCGCTGACACTGCGCTCCCACTGCCCTATTCCTGTTCCTTTTAAAGAGATCGTTGGCAAAGAGAAAGGTGCACCTCGAAATTGCCCCAAAGATTTCCCGGATTAAAATAGGAAGGCGAAAAGACAACTCACTCACTTTTTATTTTGGGGGACAGCAGCCCCAGGCAGGGGTGGGGACNCCATGCATCCCCCAGCCCCATGCATCCCCTTGGTTCCATGCATCCCCCAGCCCCATGCATCCTCTCGGCCCGGTGCATCCCCCCAGCCTCATGCATCCCCTTGGTTCCATGCATCCCCCCAGCCACCTGCATCCCCTTGGTTCCATGCATCCCCCAGCCCCTCTGCATCCCCCTGGCTCTGTGCATCCCCCCCCCACTGCCTCCAGTCTGGCAGCCAAGCTGGGGGCACAGGGATTTCTTTCACCAAAGGGGCACAAAGCAGGTGACCGTACCTCAAATGCCACCACAGGGGTGACAGGGCGCGTAGCTCAGGGCCTGGCATGCGCTGCCCAGCGCTGGGCCATGCGGGACGCGGGAGCTTTCCCAGGCTCCATCCTGCGGGTGCTGAGCCACCCGCGATGCCCCCGCTCCCCCAGTCCTGCCCTGTGCCAGTTGAGGGGGACCACCACCACGTGGGAACAACCCTCTGGAAAGGTTGGGGTTAACAGCATCCCATTCCAAAGGCTTTTATCTAAAAAACAACGTTATTTACAGCTCCTGCCTCCTCAAGGGTAAATGTGCAGCCACATCATTAAGCACAGACAAAGGCCTTTAACCCGGCTGGGGCAGGGGTATCACAGCCCCCCCTGGGATGGAGTTGGGGGGAGACAGCAGCTCCCCACGGATGCAAACCTGGAGGTGCAGTGAAAAGCGGAGCATCCCGAAGCGGCCTCGTCCTCGGGAGCCGCGTGGGGCTGAGCCAACGCTGTCACCGCTGCCCGCCGTGACACCGAAACCGATTAGCTGCCTGGCTGGCAGGCCCCGGGAGGGGAGGCAGACCCAGAAAACCCCACATCGCTCCCCCTGGGCCCACCATCCCTGCATCCTTCCTGCTCTCACTGCCATCCATCCTTCCGTCAGCCACCCCGGGCAGCGCAGAAACCAGCGGACGTCCCTCCCCCGCTGCAGGCACCCTCCCCGCGCGCGCCCGCTGAAACCAAACGCTCGGGGACGGGGCAAAAAGGAGCCAGGACGCCGCCAAGCTGGCTGGTCTTCGGGGCAGCTTTGGGGGACAGCAGCCCCAGGCAGGGGTGGGGACGCCGGCACAGCGGCTCGGACCCCGGTTCCCAGTGCTAACGCTGGTCCCGGCTTGGGAAAACCCCACAGAAACCCATCCTGCAGCCTAACACCGAGACCTCCCCGGGGGCTGCGGCCCCTCGAGGTGCAGAAGCCTCAGCGGTCTGTGGTTCTGTGGGCAAAAGAAAGAAGGATTTTTTGGATACGCACTCTTAAAACCGAGGGTGGACATTTTTAAATGCCAAACCTCATAACGATGGTAACGGGAGCAGCATCCCGCCAGAGCCAAGACGCCGCGTGTGGGAGACAGCAATTCCTCTGGTGGTGCGAGAGCAAATGTCACCGTTCCAGTGGGGAAGCGCTTATTTGAACAACAGCAAATCCCTTATTTTACCGAACCTTTTCAATTTCGAAAACAAACTCCCAGCGAGGGCTCACTATTTGAGGAGCAGAAACCTCTGCAGACGGAGGAGACGGCCGCTCGGACGCCGAGGAATTTAGGAAGCAACCTGTTGGAGGCTACAGGCACCGGGCGAAGGAGCAGGAAGGGTAAATGCAGAGCGCGCGTCAGCCGCGACGGGGGGCTCGGGGGCTCAGATGGCAAAGGCTCTAAATTTGGACATTACAAGCAGCAAAGTCCCTCTCCCCAACCCCGGCCGCAAACGCCGGGATGCTGCTTCAAGACACGGGATGAGGGACCATTGCCCAATTCAAACACCGTCTCGAAGGCATCGCCCTGGGAAGGGCGCACGGGAGCCCCTGCGCTCGTCGGGGAGAGCAGCCCAGCACACCGGGGTGGAACTCTTTCCCTTTTAATTGCAGCTATGTAGTATTTTTTTGCTCTCAAGCCCTCGCCTGCGCTCGTTACTAGCGAGGTGGGGGTCTGGCCACCTCTGCCTGAAGCCCTCCCGGCTCGCGACACCGCTCACAGCTGTGCAGCTGCTGGAGGGACGGGAATTCACATGCTGCATTTCCCGCAGCCTCACCGCATTCATTCGGGGAGTGCACACATAGGTCCAGACCTGCTCCCACCCTCCGGGCTCTCAGGGACACCAGGAACAGCTTCTGGACTAGCGCATCCCCTTGGCTCCATGCATCCCCCCAGCACCATGCATCGTCCAGCCCCCTGCATCCCCCAGCCCCGTGCATCCCACCAGCTCCATGCAT
>VUYV01000762.1:107443-117803 GCA_008711295.1 Anarhynchus alexandrinus | reverse complement strand
ACGGGGCTGGGGGATGCGCAGGGCTGGGGGGATGCATGGAGCCAAGGGGATGCGCTAGTCCAGAAGCTGTTCCTGGTGTCCCCAAAGTCTGCCGCTCACCAGACGGAACGAACTGGCAATGTCTTTAGTGGTGACAAAAAAATGGGGTATCCTTCCAGCCGCAGTGTAAGCCAGGGCTCCAGCACTGTGCTGCGGGGCTGCGACCTGCCCGCCAGCCCAGACCTCCGCCCAGGGGCTCGGGGGGGGCTCCTGCCCTCCTTCCTCTTTTCGGATGGAAGGAAGGCGGAAGGAGAGATGGAATCCTTCTTCCCAGGGCAGCCCGCAGAGCCGGTGGTTATATTACGCAACAAAATGCCCCCGCACCTCCCTGCAAAACGACGTGCTGCCGGAACGCCAGTTAATTCTTGCATTCGACCTTCATAGCGTAATCAGGTTAATGCGGTTCGGGGGCTGAGCAAGCCCCATCTCCCCGCGCATAATTCAATAACGGTTTGAAGAGCGAGATCCTCAGATGCTTATGTTGTCATGGAATCCATGAAATAAGATTAATCGGGGCAGAGGAAGAGAAACTGCGAAATCAGAGCCTAGTTGGGGAGGATGAGAGGAGCCGAGGAGGACTGCCATCGAATACCAATAGCGCTCTCATCTGAACATCTCCAGACCTCTTAAAACGCAGAGGCACTTGCTACCTCTTCGCCGGAGGAGCGGCGTGTCAGCCTGCACGGGGTCTCCAGCAACAATTCACAGGTCAGGCACTTCTCCGGGAACGGAAAAGGCACCAGAAAACAGTCTGAGTTATTTGTGTTTGGCGGCAGCCCGCGAAGCCCCCCCCGGCGCAGCCTGCGCCGCGCTGCGGGGAGCGACGCAGCTCCTGCCGCCGTCCTCGGCCGGGGCAGAGCCCTGCGCGCCGCCGACGGCTCCTCACCCCGTCCATGGGCCGTACCGCCTCGATTAACCGCGTTAATTAGGGGGACATGGGAAACTCGGGGATGAGAACTGCTATAAATCTCCTCCTGCCAAGAAGAAAATAATTCTCGAATTGATTTGGAGCGGCCGGGGAGCAATCTGCGGAGCAAAGGGCTCTGCTCTGACGGCCGTCTGAAACGAGGGGCACGTCGTGCCCGCGAGGAGCTCCTCCTTTCCAGTTAACAAAACAGCATCGATTCCTCTACACCCGGGGGCGGACGAGCAGATAACGCCCCGCGCGCGCTCCTCCAGCTCCATCGCCACCGAAGCACCGGCCGATGTAACGCAGCAGCATCTCACACATCTATTTTCCACACCTCTGTCTCCGGCTTTGATGGTTCCCTGGAGAACTGGAAGGATCCCGCTCCGGATCGCGGAGTGCAGCTCACAAAAAGGTGTGCTTCTGTAGGCGAAATTAGGATGCTCGCATTCAAACGGGATCCCCGGGCTGCCGCCGCCAGCCGGTCCCTCTCCCCGGGGACTCTCGGTGGCACCGACGCGTGTCACCACCCTCCAAGTCATTTGCAGGGCAGCGGAGCACCGCTGAACCGCACCGAGACAAACGCTGCAACACGAGCTGATGGCGGGAGGCAGCGCCGAATCAACCCCACCGCTCTCGTTATCTATCAGAGGTGGAACTGAGCCGTAACACACGGATACGGATTTGTACATCCCCTAATTTAGAGGTGGGCTGAATTCCACTCGGAGCCCATCTGACACACGTGTGCCAGGGGGTTGGTTTTCCAGGAGGTGGGAAAAAAGAGAAAGCATTTTAACAGGAAGGAGAGCAACTTTCTTCTCAGGCCTCCTTAGCGTTGCTCTGAACATCTTACAGCAGAAATCACTCCAGAGATCATTTAGACACGCTCAGCTGATAATTTAAGCTTATAATTAAAAAATGATTTATTGACATAAGCTTTACTGGAAGAAGTTGTTAGAATTTCATGTTAAATCTATAAAAGTCCTCATTCACATCCTTTAGACTGGAGGATTATTTATAACAAGCCCTGATTACCCAGAGGGGTGGGCTGAGCATAAAATCTCTGTACCTGCTCCATTTCCCCCACGGGGATAAATCCTTCTCGGTTAATACTCCGGCGGGGGTAGGACCCGAGGAACCGTTTCACTTTCAACACTTCATCACGCGCGCCCTTAATCAGTTTGCCAGGATTTCCTCTGCTCAGCAGAGGCGGCAGAGCCGAGCGTCTCGGCTCCCTGCGTCGTGCCCGCGGCCGGTACTACGTGCCACCAGGAAGGACGCCTTGCCCGTCCTTCAGAGCGGGCAGCTCACGACCCGCTGGGTGCTCTGTGAGGTTTAAAAACCTCAACTTTTTATCTCCAGGGGGTGCACAGCTGGGAAAGGACTTTAGGGAATCATCCAGTCTGCCCGGGACTTCCCATCCGCGCCAGCGGGACCCAAAGCTGGTGGAGATAGGGAAGACCTGGTCCTGATGGAGACCCACGGAGGTGGGCAACTCTTCCCACCGCCCTCTGTATTTGAAAATATCATATCAAAACGAAGGTGGAGCATTGAATATCTATGGCTGTGAGCAAAATATCTCCCACCCTGTGGCACGCAGAGGCAGGCAGCGGCTGCGGCAGGAGGAGCTGCCCCGGGGAGCTGCTGCCGTGTCTATAGGGCCTCCAAGAAAAGCATTTTCCTCTGCCCAGCCCTGACCCCGAGCTCCGGCCGTCCCCCAGCGACAGCCCCTCGGCCGCAGGAAGATGACAATTAGAGCAAACATCTTTTGCAAGATAAGGAGAACGTTGTTTCCTGCAGACTTCACAACAGACACCGTTCTTGGCAAGGCCAGAAGAAACCCGGGGAAATGCCGTTGGTCGCAGCAAAGTTACTCCTTTTTCCTTTTTAACAGTTGTTTTAGGTCAAAGTCTTTCTTGCGTGCTCTAAATACGCTCTGTCAACAGCAGTGAGGCAAGCAGGAGACACTGCACGTGACGGCCCTCTGCTAAGCAGCTTCGTGTTACTTTACTCAACATTTACTCTGCGCAGTGCCCACAAATCCACCTGATGGGAGAAGGTAAATATTTCCCAAGCTGACGCTCTCCCAGAGGAATGCTTGCACATCACTCAGCTATGCTGGAAATGAATCACCTTTCAAATATTTGCTTTATCTTCCCTTACCGTATAATTACCATCTCGACTCCCCCACCAATTTTATGTTGTGAGCAGTTAAACAGTCGCCCTTTAAACCCACGACAGAGGCGGCGAAGCCTGAAAGCACTGAAGGAGTGGGGATGCTGAGGGAAGACAGAGCCCGGACTACAGCTTCCATCATGCACTTTTCCCCCGGGGACTTCAGCCCATGACCGATCCCAGCCTCCTCCCATCCCAGCCTCCTCCCATGCCAGCCTTCTCCGATCCCAGCCTCCTCCCATCCCAGCCTCCTCCCATCCCGGCCTCCTCTGATCCCAGCCTTCTCCCATCCCAGCCTCTTCCCATCCGAGCCTCCTCTGAACCCAGTCTTCTCCGATCCCAGCCTCCTCCCATCTCAGCCTCCTCCCATCCCAGCCTTCTCCGATCCAAGCCTCCTCCCATCCCAGCCTCCTCCGATCCCAGCCTTCTCCCATCCCAGCCTTCTCCCAGCCCAGCCTCCTCCCATCCCAGCCTTCTCCGATCCCAGCCTCCTCCCATCCCAGCCTCCTCCGATCCCAGCCTCCGCCCATCCCAGCCTCCTCCCATCCCAGCCTCCTCCCATCCCAGCCTCTTCCCATCCCAGCCTCCTCCGAGCCGCAGCAGCCGCAGCGTCGGCTGACAGCCCCAAAACCCGCCCGAAAACTGAGATAAATCCCCTAAGCCCCCCATCCTGGGTACACCCCGCTCACCCCTCTGTGGCCACAGCCTCCCTCCTCGTCCCCCTTGTCAGAGAAGCTGCGATCTAAGCAGCCCGTAGCAGTGAATTATATGGCTTTAATTAGTATTTAATTTAGATTGGAGGAGATAACTATGATATGTTTACTAAATATCAATTAATTGTTTAAGACGTGTTTGTGGCAGCTCACAACAACGCGATAGATGCGTATCGCGCCTCCGTTACACCTAAACAAACGCGTGCTTTTGGCGAACGATCGGCTTTTAAAGCGTAATAGCTATTCTGCGAGATGAAATTAAAAGATCAGGCAGAGCCGGTGCGTGATTTTGACGCCGGGTGAGAGAGCGGAGCAGCGGAGAGGCCGGGAAGCGACCCGCGCTCGGCGCCATGGGCATCTCCACCAGCATCCCCCCCCCTCCCCAGCGCCGGGTGGTCCGGGATGTCCCGAGCATCTCTCTCAGGCGGGAGCGCCCGTACGTCCCGCGTGCTAAAGGCGGCCAAGTGCGAGGCCGAATATGAAACCGATGCTCCATCAGCAGTACGCGGATGAGAGGGGACTGTCACAAACAATGACTTTCTTTATCCCTTTGCGTTTTGTTCCCATGGCATGAAGGTCAGGAGGAAAGTAGATTTATTAAAGCATAAACAAACTGCATAAATGCTTATGGTAATTCCACTTCCGTTAAAAATACCGGTTATTTTTAAAGCTACTTTAAATTATCTCCTTTCTAATGAAAACTCACATGTAATCTGTTAGTGAGGGATGTCTGTTGAACCATGAATTATTCAAAGAAGTCTCTGTTCTGTTATCTGGAGTCTCTGGAGATTATTCCCACCATTGTCCGTTGTGATGGGTCATTATGCACTCTGTGAATTTAATCTTTTAGGCTATCCAGCAGCACAGAAAAAATGTATGAATAACAATTTTCCTGTAATAACCTTCAACTAACCTTTCAACCAGAGTGAGTAATTCCAATCCTATTTTCACATCAATAGGAGAGTCAAAGCTAGGCAATTATCTCTTATCTGTTCCATAACCCTCCCCCTTTAATTTTTAAAAAGGATGTTAAAGTACTTACTGGAGGCAAGAAGAAGAAAGGAGGCTGGAATGAAGTACGGGCAAATTTTGATGAACAGTGATAGGGGTGCGGTTAAGATAATTATTAATTTCTCCCCCCCCCCATTTTGCCGCATTCCTCCATTCCCAGTGGCACACCAGTTGCCTCACCCACGTCCCTGCTGGGGCGGGGGGAGGAACACCCCTCCAAGCCCACGTTTTCCCCTTTTTTGCCCTCGACCGCCCCGGGGAAAAGGTCCCCGAGCGGGTGCAGCCTGGGGCCGGGGGGGCTCGGGGGGCTCTGGGGTACAGGGGCTGCCTCATTCGGCTCCTGGGGTGCCCGGGCGGCTCTTTGGAGGGGTGACAGAGCCCAAACCCGCTCACCACCATCCCCAAAACCCCAACCGTGCTCCCCGGGGATTGCAAGGCAGAGGGGAATCGGACACGTGTCCCACCAGCATCAGGCGAGGGTCACCCGGAGGCGCCGGCATCCCCAGGGGGGTCCTCGGGGGGGACACGGCGTGACTTTGCAGGGAGGTTTCAGGCGGCCATAAGGAAGGGCCGGTGAATCCCCGGTCTGTTTGGCGTTCAGTTTGCCGGGGCGGCCCCGCACCAGCCGGGTTTGAAGGTCAGAGGTTTGTGCCGATAAGCCGAGAGTGAGTAAGCTGATTGCCAGCCTCGAACTCTCCGCTGGGAATTCATATCAGCTGAACTCCGGAAAAAAAACCCAAACAAACAAACCCCCAAACCCTCTCCAAAGCTCAGGAAGGGACATTTTGTCAGCGAGGGAGGCTCAGCCGGGGGTAGGAGCTGCGGGGTGGGGACTCCGCTCCAGCCCCATTACTGAACGCAGTGGGACTGGGGAAGGCGGGAGGAAAGGGGAGCGTGGAGAAGCGCCCAGGCATGGCTGTGCCCCCCCTCCGAGCGATGTCCCGCTCTCCCTGCTCCCCCCACCTGCTCCCAGCACCTTTCCCATGGGGTGGGATGCGGGGAGGACGGGATGACGGCTCCCCCGCCGCTGCCAGGCAGCACCCCCGGCACACGACGTCTCGCTGCATCGCTCCCCCGCCACGCCGAACCTCCGTTCGCACGGCCTTTCAGGATGAAACGCTTCGCGCGGCGCCGACGCAGGAGGCAGCGACGCAGCCCTGCTGCGCGTCTCCCCCAGCCCAGCTTCGCTCTGAGCCCCCTCCCCCGGGAAAACCGGTCCCGCCGAGCCACCGCGGGACCCCACAGCACACGTGGACGGCGCTGCGCGACTGCCCCATCCCCGGCACCTTCCCTTTGCAGACAGACCCACCGCAGAGAACCCCAAAACAGCTCAGGGTGCCGTTGCACTTCAGACCCCCTCCCGGTGCTGAGCATCCCCATCCCGTGCCCCCCCCCGCCGCATGCTGCAGCCGTGCAAACAGCGCAGCCCGAGACCCGCACCGCCGCTCCTCTCCCGCCCCACGGGGGATTTCTGGTGTGAGTTTGCCGATGGAGAAACCTGGAACATCTGCTCTGAATTAAAAGGCCCCCGGTCCTCGAGGTCAAGGCTGCGGCGCTGCCTGTCCCACCCGGGCCAGTTTGGGCCCCTGTTAAAATGTGGATTATGACACATACGCAGACACATATATATATATATAGAGAGAGCGCAGTAGTTGCAACCTGGCGGAGCCTGTGCGTGCCCTGGCTCCAGCTGCCGTTGCTGCGAACACAACAGCATCCATCAACACAAATCCCCTTCCCCGGTAAGTGTATGAAATTGCCCTATTTGCACTTGCTATTTCCTTCAGGAACAGCAATATCGCCGGAGTAATCTCAGCCGGATTGCCAGCGCTGCGCGGCAGAAGGATCGCATTTGAAAGTCTAATGACGGACATATTCCTCCTAATCAGAACAGTAATTTCATGGGCAAAACACCCCATTGTTTCGCAGAGAATGGCAACCAGGAAACAAGAATGCCGCGCTAAACATTAATTGTATGAGTGCCCAGGCATTTAAGAGAGCGGGGACTTCTCAGAGCCGCGCACACCCCAGTTTTTGGGACAGTTGTCTTTAAGAGCCCTGGAAGGGGATAAGGGTGATCTGCCGCCAGCTGGCAGGCTGGCGCGCTCCGCATAAATGCAGGCTATTGTTCAGGGCTTTTACAACAGCACCATCCAGCACAGAGGGAAGAAAAAGAAATAAAAAAATAATAATAAAAAATAAATAATAAAAAAAATTAAATAATCAGCTGGCAGGGCAGAGGCGAGGGCAGGAAGAGGGATGCTCAGCGCATGGGGCTGGCCGGCGGCGCTGCCCGCCGCGGGGGTGGCCGAGGTGCCCCCGCCAGGCGGAGGGGTGCTGGGTTCGCCCCTCGCATCCCGCTGGCAGCCGAGGACTCATCCTGCCCGGCCGGCACCCCTCGGCAGCGGGCAGCCCCGCGGGGAGCCGGCTGAGCTTCTCCAGACCTGGGGGGCACCGGCTGCGCACGCCATCCATCAGCGGAGGAAATCAGCGCCCGGCTCGCTGACACTCAGACCTTGTTTTGGGGGGAAATTCTTTCAACATGAGCTTCCCCGGCAGCGCATCTGTGCAAACCGCCCGGGCTTTGCCCCTACATGGTCAGGCGCGACCGTCCCCCGGCCCCGGCGCAGCCGGAGCGGAGCGTCCATGCTGCCCGCTCCCGTCGACAGCAGATCGTCGTAGAGCCGACCTGTTTATTCTCCGTACTGCACGCACTCCCCCCGTCACGCCGCTTTAAGCCGATTAGAGATCGGTAGGTGTTGCTCAAACGCACTCGCCGCGCGTGTCCCGACACGTCTGCCGCGCCGTAACGCCTGTCTGGCCGGCAGAAATGTTTGAGCGGTGCTGGCCAAGTCTCTATAAATTACTTCTTAGTCACCCAGACTAAGATCTCCGCGCCACATCTCAAAAATAGCTGTAGGCTGAGAACAGACTTCTAAAAAGCAATTAAAAAGGCCCAGAAAGCAAACAGGGAAGGGTGAAAACCGAGAAGTCTCCGAAGTCGGAGTTCTGCTGGGTCTGCTTATAAATGCCACGCAATGTTCTGTCGAGGGGGTGGGCAATAAATCAGGGCCCCTGTGAAGAGCTCGGCGAGATGCGTTTGTCATGCTGGACGTACCGGGGCTATGGAGAGGAGAGCGGCTCCGCAGGCAGCATCGCCTCCGTGCCCCGCGGAGGCTGGCGTGGGCAGAGCGGGGCTCTGGGAGCGGCGGCAGGAGGAGGACACAGCGTCCAGCGCCTGCAGCCCTTGGGGGGCTTTGTTGTTTGCTTCTTCCATTTATTTAATCCTCAATTCAAAGGAGCAGGAGCGCTGCGTTCTGGAGGAGTGCTGGTGTGGGTGAGGACCTGGACCTGCGTGCTGCCGGGGGGGCCCCTGTGGGTGCTGCCGAGGGCTCGGGGACATCTCCATCCCCATCTCCATCTCCATCGCCATCACCATTCTCCATCTCCATCCCCATGCCCATGCCCATCCCCATCTCCATCTCCACCTCCATCTCCATCCCCATCCCTGCAAACCCAATGGCAGGGGTCCTGCAGAAGCTGCTGGGGGCTTGGGGACATCCCCATCCCCATCCCCATCCCTGCAAACCCACCGGCCTCAATGGACACCTCGCACGAGGACCCCACCAACATGTACCAGCCCCCCCGCTCGCAGGTGACCAAGCATCACTTCCCAAAGACCTGAGGAGCACGTGGGCTCCCTGAGATGTTGTGAGCAAGCCGGTGCGCCGAGCAGCTGTGCCACAGGGGCACTGTCCCCCACGGGTGGGCACCCCCGGCTGCTCCCCAAGGCTTCCTCTGCCCACGGACCCACCTCCACAGGGGTCTCGTCCGTTGATATTTCTGGACTGAATTCACCCAGACACCACCGCTAGAGCGAGACCCGGCACTTGCGCTGGAAAATTATGCCCTATCAACAACGACGCTTCCTCCAGAGGAACAGAGTATGTGGTTTAATGACTCCGGTTGGCTCTGAAGCCTGAAACACAATTGTGCTGCCCGTGGCCAAATTTCCACTCAGACAATTTACAGAAGTGCAGTCGCGCGCCCAGGCTTACGGGCGTCTGCCTGCTCGTCCCCGAAGCCCCCGCGGGAGCTGGCAGCCCCCGAGCGCTCAGCCCATCTGCGCTGCCCCTGCTCAGCCCCCGGCGCGGGGGGAACCCGGGACGCGGGGGACAGCCCTCTCCGTCGGCACGGGGGCAGTGGACTCAGGAGGGACACTCGGGACGTCCCACCACCCACCGGGCCAGGCGCTCTGCAGATGCAGCAGAAGATGGACCGGGCAGCACCGGGGCACAGCAGCCTGAGCGCCTGCCGTGGTGCCACGGAGAGGACCAAGGATGGGGTCGACAGCCAACCTGACATCCCAACGGTGGCAAGAGAAAGAGTATTGCAGGCAAAGCTTGGAACACGGTGCCTGTCCTCCCCATTGACACCTGCACGTGCTGCCTGGGCTGGGAGATGCCATCACCTCATCCAACTAGTTTCCACTTGGGTGGAGGGGAAGAAACACCACCTTGGAAGAGCCGCCGAGCAGAACAGCAGGGCTGTCTCCTCACGGGAAGTTCTCTGAGAGCAGGGAGGGCTGGTGAACGCCTGGCCAAAGCTAGCTCTGCTGAGTCAGCAGTGCAGATGAAGCCCACCGCAGCGCAGATGGGCAGGAACACTTAAAGCTCCTCTTTGGAGCCACCTTCACCCACCCGCCCCATGGCCGGGCTAAAGAGCAGAGCATCGGACACCGGAGCCCCATCCCTCTGCATCACTGAGAGATGGAGAGATGCCCACCAGGTCACCAGAGGGGCTCTGCTGTGCCCTGCCCCACTTCCCCTGTGTTAGAATCACAGAATGGTTTGGGTTGGAAGGGACCTTGAAGAGCACCCAGTGCCACCCCCTGCCCTGGGCAGGGACACCTCCCACCAGCCCAGGTTGCTCCAAGCCCTGTCCAACCTGGCCTTGAACACCTCCAGGGATGGGGCAGCCACAGCTTCTCGGGGCAACCTGCGCCAGGGGCTCACCGCCCTCACGGGGAAATATTTCTTCCTCAGATCTCATCTCAATCTGCCCTCTTCCAGTTTGAAGCCATTCCCCCTCGTCCTATCACTCCATGCCCTTGGAAAAAGTCCCTCCCCAGCTCTGCTGGAGCCCCTTTAGGCACTGGAAGGGGCTCTGAGGTCTCCCTGGAGCCTTCTCTTCTCCAGGCTGAACCCCCCCAACTCTCAGCCTGTTTTGCAGCAGCGGTGGCAATCAGAGCTGGAGCCAACACCCCCCCTCTTCCCCAGTTCCATCTGTCCCATCAAATTGCAGAGCAAAATGCCCCAAAATACTTTATTCTCCGCTCTGGTGGCGCAGAGCAGGAGCTAATTTGCCGGCACGGCTTCGCACCCAATCCATCCCGCTCGTTCTCAGCGGCGGCAGTGGCTGGGGCAGAGCAAACGCTAATGAGGCAGCGAAGACAAACATTTTGTCAGCGCTGACAAAGGTGAGCTTTTATTAAAGCAACCAAAAAAAAAAAAAA
>VUYV01000762.1:75559-92594 GCA_008711295.1 Anarhynchus alexandrinus | reverse complement strand
AGAATGGTTTGGGTTGGAAGGGACCTTAGAGACCATCCAGTGCCACCCCCTGCCCTGGGCAGGGACACCTCCCACCAGCCCAGGTTGCTCCAAGCCCCGTCCAACCTGGCCTTCAACACCTCCAGGGATGGGGCAGCCACAGCTTCTCGGGGCAACCTGCGCCAGGGGCTCACCGCCCTCACAGGGAAACATTTCTCCCTGATATCTCATCTCAATCTGCCCTCTTCCAGTCTGAAGCCATTCCCCCTCGTCCTATCACTCCATGCCCTTGGAAAAAGTCCCTCCCCAGCTCTGCTGGAGCCCCTTTAGGCACTGGAAGGGGCTCTGAGGTCTCCCCGGAGCCTTCTCTTCTCCAGGCTGAACCCCCCCAACTCTCCCAGCCTGTCCTCATAGGAGAGGTTCTCCAGCACTCGGATCATCTTTTCCTGCAATGAGTTCACGGGGGGGTGGACAGTCCCTCCATCCCCAGCAGACCGAGCGGAGGGGCCAAGCCAAGCCCTGCGGTCCCCATTGAACCCACCACAGCAGGCTCAAAACAACCCTGGACATCTTTATGAGGTTACCTCAGAGCATCTTTCTTTCCGTTGAGAGGTTCAAATCCTGCAGCGCTCGGACAGGCAGCCGAAGCACTTTGTGTTTAATTGCAGAGGAGTGCACATTTTATATATATAAAAATTTGTACCACTTAAGTCCCATTAGGAGAAGACAGCGCCGCATGTGAAAAGCAGCATTATCCTTACGTAACAATGAAATTAAATATTTGGAGCAGTAAATAGAGATGGGCTGACCTCAAGAGGGTTGGACATTAAGTCCAGTTCAGCTAAGTGCTCGGATGATTTAAACCACTTGTGTGTACAACCCCAGGCTGGGGAATCCCAGGGGAACCCGTGTGAAAACTTTCGCCTGTCCTGAATTTCAGCGGACGAGCGAGAACGACTTTTCCTGTGGTGCTTCAGTGGTTTTCATTCCAGGTCCCTGAAGAAAACAGGAAGCGCGGAGTCGGGTGGGAAGAAGTCAGCCACATTTTTGACCTGATAAAAAGGTCCTATTCAACAGCCAGGCAAAGCGAGCCGCAGTTTGCCCTTATCCCGCCTGCTCCTAGATCCTGCAGCATCCCCTGCCACGACAAAATACCTAAAAATGACCGATGCCACCCTGAAATCCGAACTAGAAGAGAGGGGACGCCAGCCCTCTGCAGTTCCCACGCTCGCCACTCACAGGGATGGACGCGGTTTGCCCCCAAACGCTGCCCATCTGCCCGCTGGCCAGCGACGCTGCCTGCACTCGCCCTGCCTGACCGTGGGGGCTCCGAGGCGGCTCGGAGCCTCTCGCAGCCCTGGGTGGAGGTACTGGGCAGGGCTGGGACCTGCCCGTGCTGCCGTGAGGATGGCCGGGGTGATGTCCCGTTGCCAGCCCGAATCCCGGACTGCGGCACAGCACCGCTCCCACGCTGCCCTGCAGTCCAGCCTTGCACCCGTGGATGCAAAGTGACGGATTTGAATAACGACCATCATTTACATGTGGCTCCAAATTACGCACGCACATATTTTTTTCTCCTCTCTCCTGCGAGCCGAGCTGGCAGCGCAGGGACGAGCTCGTGGCCGCCTGTCAGAGCCCCAAGCTCAGAGCAGAGGGGACAATTACTCGGGACTTGTTTGAGCAGGACCAGACCTGTTGCTGTTCTTCCTGTTGCCCAACTCTGACATTCGCAGAGGAAAATAAAAAAAACCCCAGCCCTGAATGCGCTCCTCGGCTCATCATCGCTTACCGCTCCCGTCACTTTGGACGCCAGGATAATCCCCGCTGGAACAACACGGGCACTCTCGATGCTTCGCTCCCAAACCCAACAGCGGCATCACGCCAGGCGCCGTGGGACTTTGTGGACCCTCTTTCAGGGAGGCGAAAGCCGGTGCCCGGACTGGCCCTTGCAGGGGTGGCCAGCACGCGGGATGCTCCCCTGGGAACTGGAGGATTTGCCCAGGTTCGTGCTTGGCCCCAGGCATCTGGGGTAACCTCAACCAGCAGGCGGGGACCTGCCCTGGACACCTCTGCTGAGCAGCCCAGAGGGGTGGCACGTGCTATCCAGAGTCGGTGCACCCCACCGTTCCTATTTAATGCGTGCACCCGGAGCTCTGTGCAGCTCCATCCATCGCACGACCCACTCGCACACCCCACGCGTACCTGGATCACCTTCTGCTCTGGAAAACCCCTCTGCAATGCGGTGACGCCAGGCTGGCAGCAGCCTTGCCCGTGCCCAGCAGACCCCGAGCCCTCTCCCCGGCTGCCGAAGACCTGTAGGTCTCGGGGCGGGCAGGATGCCGTGGTCCCGGCGCGATGCCGAACTGGGAGAGCAGAAATGAGCTTCAGGAGCGACGGATGCAGCCTGCAAGCTCCGGCGTACCCGCGGCGAGCTTGGTGGGCGCCCCGGCGGTGGCAGCCTGGACCAGCTCCTCCGCTGCCTCCCCACCGCCCTGCTCCTCAGGAAGCCTCTCGGCAAGCCCTTCCCTTCAAAGAACGGCTTGTATAAATATTTTCCTAAACAAACAAGGCCAACCGCGAGGTATTCCCCAAAGAAACTCTCAAAAGCGGGATCTCGTTTGTACGGAGGAAGAGGGTACGCAAACGCGGCAGCAGCGACAGGGATGCGCTTAATACCTGCGCCTGGTGACGGAGCACGGTCGGGGCAAAACCGCTTAAATCAGTTCGCGCGTGGTTTTAAGCGCTGAACTTGCTGTTACAAGGGGAGAACAGCCCCGTTAGCACCGACCCGCGCAGGCGACGCAAGGCGCTCGCTCGGAGATGGCCGCAGAAACAACGGAACGGCGGATGCAGCAGAAAGGCTGAAATTAAAAACCTCCAGGAAAAGGGGGCGAAGCAGAGCGCTCGTTAGCAAGACGAAGCGAACGTCCAATAAAACGACGTTTTGCTTTTCAACACGTTGCCCTTGGAGGGGTTTCCCTCCTTGGCGGTTGGTTTGCTGCTTGTAGGTACTTTCCCTTCTGCTCAGTCTCATTATTGAATTTTTAATTATATTTCTTTTCTACAGTGAGGCTGGAATTTAAGTTTCCACTCAGAGAACGCAAGCCGCGATCGGCGGATATTCCCATTAATAAACCACATTTTGTCTGCGGTCGCTCGCAGCACTGAGGCCGCTGCCTTAGCTCGTCTCCAGCAACAGGAAGACCGTTGGCTTATTTGTTCAAATACTGGTGAATCCCAAAAGGTTTGTGAAATTCAGCGTGTCTGGATACTCGCTTAAGGAGACAGGTCAGTCATTATTTAGCCCTCTCCCATTTAAAGGGTTTCGGCCGGCCAATCGATGAGCAAAACCAGGACAACGCTGCAAGCATCAAAACCCCAGCCAAAGCCGAATTCCCAGACTACAGTAAAGCTCATTCATCCCCGAAGGATGACGGCAGGGAGAGGAATCGTGATCGGTTCACAAATGACCTTCAGAACAAACAAAGGACTGAAGTCATTTGATAACGTATTTGCCATTAACGGTGTGTCCAGTTCCAGCTCCAATGGAAGGAAAGGGAAAGGGCAGCTGGAAAAAGCCCCACGCTTGTTGACTGAAGTCCTGTCGCACGTTTTAATGGACAAATTAAATCCTGATATTTCAGAAAGAAAATCACTTGCAGCTCCGATGTTCCAGAGCTGCCGTGGTGGGAGGGCAGAGGAACGATAGGACCCCACGGCCGCACCAGCCCTGAGGGAGCTGCATTCATTCTTCTCCTTTTTTTTTCCCAAAAGATCGGAAAAGTTGAAGAAACAGGAGCACCGTCCTCCCAGACTGGAGAATTAAACGCTCATTCGAATTTCACCAGAAGAACTGCCGTAAGATGATGCTCGCCTTCCAGAAATGGTCCGTCCTCGGGGAAGCAGCTCTCCCGGGAATCGGGAGAGGGGCAGAGCCCAGCCAGGCTGCAAATTCAGCGAGAAACGGGCAAAAGCCCTGCTGAGGCTTTGGTCCAACGAAAGCCAACCCTATTTGAGCACCATCCCGAACGTCTGGGGTTTGCTTAGATAAATGGTTCCGCTTTTGGGTTGCGTTAAATAAATAAATATGTTTTGAAGCTGCTAAAGTGTTTTAAAAATTCATTGACGAGAAGGAGCCTGGCGAGAGGCAGCCGAGAGCAGAGATTGCAGTCTGAAAGCCTTTTCCATCCCGAGTTACCGCTCTGATTTGCGCAGAAGAAAACGGTGAGCCCTCCTCGCAAACCCCACCGGGCAGCCCCGGCCCCCGCCATATGGGCTGGAGAAAATTTCAAGGGACGTAATTAATAAGAACCAATTAACCTCACGAAATGCGCTTGTTGCTGGTGGCCCAACGCGTTTACTGACCGAGTCCTGTATGAGGCAGTTTCTCCTCCATCGCCCTCTTTCCCGTCGCCCGCATGCAGATAAGGCAGCGGAGGCAGCTCCGGCACTTTAAGGAGACGTGGGGACACAGAGGGGATAAGCCAGACAAAGCACTTCACATGGTCCACTACACCTTTAATGTACAGAAAGTAATTAAAATGGGAGACAAATTCATCAGCAGTCAGTTCAGTTCAAAGTGCAGCCAGGCTGTATCTTCCTTATGCATGGGTAGCGGGATGTGCATATCCGTCATAAAACCCGCATTAAAAATTAGTCAAAGCTGTTAGTACATCACAGCGGACCAGATGGTTTATGCTCTGAAGTGTTTCAGGAACCTCATTTTATTATACATGAATGCCTCATGTCGTAGGCCTGGGCTGATATTTTCATTAAACACACTCCACAAAGCATTACAGCTCTCTTGTCATTTTATTCAGCACGGATGATTTCTCGCACACAGGCTTTACGGTGGCGGCTTGTCGCGGCTGCTCCTGCGGCGCGGCGCGGCACGGCACGGCTCAGCTCCGCTCGCCGCGGGCACGGCACGGCTGTGCCACGACAGCCCCTGCTGCAGATGAGCCCGAAATCCTCCCCGCAGCATCCCGCAGAGCTGCCTGCACGGCTGCGTGCGCCGCTGTGTGTCTGCTGGGCTTTTTGGGGATGCTCCCCGCAAGGCACCCTCCCATCCGCAAATATCCCACAAAAAGGAGCTCTCCGGCTGCCTTCAGTGTAGTTTTTGCTCAAGCCAAGCCACACACACTACCAAAGCCACCGGGATACCCCCAACGCATCCCCCGGGAGCTCTGCCCAAGCCGCTCGGCCGAGGAAGGGCATCTGGCAGAGGCAAGAGGAAACAAAGAGTTGGTAAAATCTTAATTAATAACTGCAAAGGTGATCACAGAATGCCAGACTGGTGGGGGCTGGAAGGGCCCTCTGGAGCTCCCCCAGTGCCACCCCCTGCCAGAGCAGGGGCACCTCCAGCAGTGGCACAGGACGGCATCCAGGCGGGTTTGGAATGGCTCCAGAGGGGGAGACTCCCCCACCTCTCTGGGCAGCCTGTGCCAGTGCTCTGCCACCCGCACAGGAGAGAAGGCCCTCCTCAGGTGGAGATGGCACTTCCCATGCTCCAGTTTGTGCCCGTTCCCTCTTGTCCTGTCACTGGGCACCACTGGAAACAGACTGTTCCCATCCCCCTGGCACCCTCCCTTGAAGGATTGAGAAGCGTTGATGAGATCCCCCCTCAGTCTTCTCTTCTCCAGACTGAAAAGCCCCAAGTCCCTCAGCCTGTCCTCAGCAGAGAGATGCTCCAGTGCCCTCATCACCTCCGTAGCCCGTTGCTGGACCCTCTCCAGCAGTTCCCTGTCCTTCTTGACCTGGGGAGCCCCGAACTGGACACAGTGCTCCAGATGTGGCCTCCCCAGGGCAGAGCAGAGGGGGAGGATGACCTCCCTCCACCTGCTGGCCACGCTCTGCTTGATGCCCCCCAGGATGCCATTGGCCTTCTTGGCCACCAGGGCACATTGCTGGCTCGTGGGCATCCTGTTGTCCCCCAGGACTCCCAGGTCCCTTTCCATAGAGCTGCTCTCCAGCAGGTCAGTCCCCAACCTTTACGAGTGCATGGGGTTATTCCTCCCCAGATGCAGTACCCCGATGCCTGCTGTCCCCTCTATGGCTGATGACGGAGCAGCCCGTTAGGACAGAGTGGCTCTGGACCCGACTGCACCCACCCCGGTTTTGTCCTGCTTCGCCTTCGTTCTCTCCCAGGCAGTGACCCCGGACACAGAGAGGGCCATGGCCTCGTCCTGCTCTGCACCAGCCCATACAGAAACCTTCTGTCTTCCCAACGCAGCTCCCAGGAGATGATCCCCGGGAAGAAGGGGACCAGACCCAACGCACAAGACTCAGCACTCTCGGGCTGCCCTGGACCCGGCGGGACACTCTGCACACAGCCAGAACGATTCAAAGCAAACCACACAAGCACGGACGATCCTCCTCGGGAGAAGGCAGGACAACGGACGTGCGGCAGATACTAAATCAGGTTGCTCGATGGTTACAGAAAGACCTCGGATGCTGCTGATGAGCATCCATCGCTGGGGCTGAGCTTGTCCCCAGGGGTCCCCATGTCCCTGCGCCCTGGTCCTCAACATCTGCCTGCAGCACCAGCGTCCTTCTTCTACAAGCTCATCCCAAAGCAAGCTCGCCTGAGACCTCGGTGATTGAGTGACAACCTAGCCAAAAACAGGCATTTAAAAAAAAAACACCAACCACCACCTGCTTTTTAATGTGGCCTGAAGAGACATAAAAATATTTTAATTCAGATTTTGCTCCACAAAAATCTGCTTTAACTCACTGGGGTCTAGTGATGTACTCGGTGGAGGTTTCGACCGCCTCGCGGGTTGGGGGCCTCATTCACTTCACTTCACTGCTATAACTTTCTCTAAGCAGCAACTCTGCGCGCGCGTGTGTTCTTGCAGCCGTTTGGGGTAATAGCTATTCGGCATTTTAGATTAAGTTTAAATTGGCTCAGGTCATGTGTGTTATAATTTAAAATTTGTTATCTGAGCTCAATAGTCCATTAAAAAAAAAATACCTCACTGCTGAGAACAATTCAAAATGATCGCATTCGCTAAAACGAGCCCCGAGATGGAAAAAGAGGGAACAAAATAACATTTTATACCTAAGACATAGTGATCCCTCCAGGTAAAAGCGACGTGCACTGGCAGCGCGGCGTGGCTGCAAGGTCCCTATCAGCGCTGGGGACAACACGACGGAGGGGAATAAACACCCTAATGAATTCCACAACTATGAATTGATTTTAGTACTCTTATTTTTCCCCCCTAATTTTCCCTCTGCAGCTCAGATAAACAACTTAGATCAGACGAGGGGCGCAGAGACGAACGGTTTGTGCTGCCTGAGGCTTGGCGAGGTTGCCGGCAGCCGGAGGCACCCGCTGGCACGGCGGGTGGGAACCCCTCGGCGCCCGGCGGCGCTGGGTGACGAACCCCAACTGCACAGCCAGGCTGTGCCCTGGGCGTCCTCCTGTTTGAGCCGGGGTTTCTGCAGGAGAGGCAGTGCTGGAGGAAGGCACAGGTCCTGCCCTGATGTCGGTGCTTGGGTGGGAACTTGCCACCAGGACATCACCCAAAGCCACCTCCCCATCATCCACATTGCCGGCGTAACGGCACCTTTGGATTAACTCAGGGCCACCCGGATCGCAGTTACCCACGTGGGTTTGAGCTTCCTGGCAGCAGGAGCAAGTGGGTCTGGAAGGCAGGAGAGCCTGAATCCAGCCCCAGCTTTCCCGGGCGCCGGCAGTCCCTCGCTGCCCACCCCTGCCCGGCCACCCCACGGCACCGCCTCCTGCCCCCGGCGCTCCGCACCACACACGGCACGGACAGCAACAAGCTCTTTCTCTATTTAGCAGTTGAATGTGGGCCAGTTTTCTTCACCTAGGACTAGGAAGACCACAGAGCCTAGCCAGTCACGCCATAAAATCCCATTTTCAGCCTCCATCTTGACACCTCTCCGAGGGGATGCCAGTGGTTCCCCTCTCAGAGGGCTGCAAGCCTTCTCCTGAAGTCTCTGTTTATTCACATCATCTGCATTACATAGTTTCATCCTCCTTCATGTTTACGTCCCCAGTATACCTATTAATCACAATTATAACCTCCTCCAAACACTGTTTTTCTCGAGTAAGCAAGCAAATTTCTTTCCACCTTCACAAAATGAACTCTCCATCCTCCATACCACCCCAATAACCATGCTCAGGACCAGCTCCGCTTGGAACAGGTTTCCCTTGTGGATGAAACCCCATGACCACACAGTATGCAGCATTTTAGCGCTGCCTCGGGCCATTAATTTGATCCCATCCCAAATGGAAAGAGTTCTCTGGAGAAGAGCACTTGTCTTCTCTCTTTGCAGGCTGAGTCACACCCATGGGCCATGGGACGTACGAGAGAAAGGAGCTCCGGGCTCCAACGCCGGTGACCACTGCAGAGCTTGGGTTAAAGGTGATGGGGACGGTTTGGTGCTGGGCTGCAGCACCACTGCGGGCAGCACCCGCTCCTCTGCAGGCAGGCTCGGCCACAGGCTGCAGGCAAGGGAAGGGGCCTCCGTAAGCTGCTCTTCTCTCAGCTTACCTCGAGGAGAGGAGCAAACGGTGAAAGAGAGAGAGAGGCAAAACACAGGGCAAGAGCCACTGCGAAAGACAAGACGAGGAAAGAGCGCACCTCTGCTCCTTTACGCATTCCCACACGGTGATGTTGGCAAGGAGACCAATCCCTTAGCGCAAACGAGCAAAGCCCCCTTCCCCATCCACGGCCGCATGAAGACATTTGTTCTTTGCCAAGTTTCCAGCTTCTGAGATAAACATCTGCACAGCCACACATCTCCCAGGCTTACACTTCCCACCCCATCTGCCCAGACGGAGAGATCTCCAGGGCAGATGTTTGCACTTTCCATACCTCGGGATAGCATCAGCCACTCTGGCATTGACCAACGCAGAACAAGAGGAGACTTTCCTAAGAGAAGGCGTATTCCGCGTCATTACTCAGCCCATCAAAATGTACCTTTTTAACAAGATAACCGCCCTGTTTGCTCTGCAGCTGCGTGCAGCAAGGACTTAAGCAATGTCATCCCCAGGCAACACGCGCAGGCGATGGGCATGTCGGATAACCACGGACGTGCACGCACTTACCTGCTTGCACCACTGCCGCAGTGCCCACATCCAGGACCTCATGTGCTGGACCACCTGCTCTGCTCAGCACTCCAGCTCCCTGCCTCCTCTTGCACCCCGGCACGTCCTCCAGCCACCTCCTGAGAGCCACCAGATCCTACAAAACCAGAAAAAAATGGTTGTAAGGTTTATAGTGGAGGTTATGAGAAGAACCGATGATTTTCACCCCTCAAAGTCCAGAGACAAGGAGAGCTGAGATGCTCTCTGCAGTTGGACAACCACTTCCATGAGATGCCTGGCCTTCAAACCTGACCAAGGCACTAGGGATGCCCCCAAGGTTTCTCATGTAGGATTTTGCTCCTTTCATTGTGGGACTGATGGATCCCAGAGAACCTGTGCTAAGGGGAAAGGACGCGGAAAACCAAGCCTGCCGCTGCCCTTCACACCATGCTGGTTTAGTAGCATCATTATAAGTATGAGCAATTCCTTCAGTGCACATCGAGGTCCACCCGCTTCACCCCATGGCTGTGCCAGCAACACACAGACTGCAAAGTCAGGTCACGTCTGTAAAATGGGCCGATTTGCCAAAGATGGGGTTCCAAGCCTCGCTTCCCAGCTTGCCCTACAACTCTTTACCTTCCCTTCCCCTTCCCCTTCTCCTTCCCCTTTCTCTTTCCCTTTCCCTTTCCCTTCCCTCTGTCCCCTTGCCAACACCAGCCCGTGGGCTCCTGCAGAAGGGTTTGCAGAAGGGTTGCAGCGCACTCCATCCAGCTGTGGGCTAAAAGGTGATGGAGATGGCCGGGGGGGACACCTCCTCGGGATGCTGAACGGGAACAGCTCTTTACCGCTGTGACCACGTTTAGAAAGTCAGAACACACACAGCTACGCAACTCCGAGATGAAAACGATGCACTTCTTTCTCCTACTGCTCATTTCTCACCCAGCCTGGCTCATCACTGACCGCTACGGCGCATCCTTGTGCCCTTCCCTCTGGGGCTGCTCCACAGGCAGAGGGAGAGGGGACCTGCGGGACACCAAACCGCTGAGATCTGTAGGACGGAAGGGCCGGACGTGGTGGCCGATGGCTGGAAGGCGCCGTGTAGCAGCTGAGAGCGGCGGCGGCGGTGCGAAGGGCAGAGCAGGCAGCCGCGAGGCTCCCCGAAGTGGTCTGTCAGCACTCCCCCCGTCCCCGTGCACGGCTGTGTCAGAGCCAGACAGAGATTGGAACGGCTTCTGGCAATTTCCAAGGCCATCGCCATCAATCAGGAGCCTAACAAGTCCATTACTGTCAGCTGACAGCTCGCAACACGCATCTCTGCTCTCGCAACGTTTGTGCTGACAGAGCCTGAATTATCTGCAACATCCCGCAACATCCCGGGGCGCTTCTGCCTCGCGCCCGATGCCGGGCCCGCCTGGGCCCCACGGTCCACCAGCATCGGCCCCCCGGCCCCGGGGACGGTCCCTGCCCCAGACAGGGCTCCGTCCGCACCCCGGGGATCCATCCACATCCCAGGGATCATCTACACCCCAGGGCTCCATCCACATCCCAGGGATCCATCCACACTCCAGGGACACATCCATACCCCATGGATCCATCCACACCCCAGGGNCTGGGGACACATCCATACCCCAGGGCTCCATCCACACCCCGAGGACCCATCCACACCCCGAGGACCCATCCACACTCCGGGGACACATCCATACCCTGGGGATCCGTCCACATCCCAGGGTCCCATCCATACTCTGTGGATGGATCCATCCACATCCCAGGGATCCCCTACACCCCAGGGCTCCATCCACACCCCGAGGACCCATCCACACCCCGAGGACCCATCCACACTCCGGGGACACATCCATACCCTGGGGATCCGTCCACATCCCAGGGTCCCATCCATACTCTGTGGATGGATCCATCCACATCCCAGGGATCCCCTACACCCCAGGGCTCCATCCACATCCCAGGGATCCATCCACACCTCGGGGATCCATCCACACCTCGGGGATCCATCCACACCCCAGGGACCCATCCATATTCCAGGGATGGATCCATCCACATCCCAGGGATCATCTACACCCCAGGACTCCATCCACACCCGAGGACCCATCCACACCTTGGGGATCCATCCACACCCCAGGGACCCATCCACACCCCGAGGATCCATCCGCACCCCGGGGACCCATCCACATCCCAGGGATCCATCCACATCCCAGGGACCCATCCACACCCCAGGCTCTCCTGGCACGCAGCCCCTTTGTGGAGAAAGGGAATAGGAACGGGGATGGAAATGTTGGGAAAAATGAGTAATTGCGCCATGCATCTTGAAATTGGAAAAGCGCCGACAGGGAGCCCCATGGGGGGTCCCCTCCTCCTTATCAGATTTGATATGTACATGAAAATGAAAAAAAAATAAAATATATCTACATAATGAATCCATGCCCAAAGTCTCGAGAGCGGTATGACTAGTTGCTGACCATGAGTCCTTAATACACAGAGAAGATGCGCTGACACAACAGCAGCATTTTTGTTCCCTCATTTTCCTAAAGCTTCTAATGATCTTTAAAAGAAACCTCATGTGAGTTCTCTGCCATTTCCCCTCTTCCTTTTATCCTGGTTACGGTTTACGGTTATGTATCTGCCTCTGGACAAAGCGAGGTCTAATTAGCCACAAGCCCCTATTTATCATTTATCATCAGCTAAAGTATGTTGCAGCAGAGAATAAATTTGATATATTTTTTTTTTCAAGGAGGATCTTCAACTTCTGCCAACAGCATTAACAATCTGTAAAGTAATGAGGTGCTGTTGATGGTCTTAGACAGGTCTAGACAAAAACATAATTGCCTTCTGTGCTGTTATAGTTCATTAAGGCAGACGCGTTGTAGACCAAACCTCTACATCACAAAGCGTGGCTCGGTCCAAAATATTAACAACATAAGAAAGAATAGACCCCTGACCTCTCCTGATGTCCTGTGGATAGAGCCGGAGCGTTTAATGGGGCAGTTTCACGTCTCTCTCTCTCTGAGCAATCGCTGCAGAAAAACAGAGCTATTATCCCACACTTCTGGTCTACATTTTATCTGCGTTGCTGCGAGTCTCGGCTGTATTAAAAGCCCTTTCCAAGACTTTGCCGGGCCGTACACGGCTATTCAGCGCACGGTTGCAGAGCATCACACACACCCGGGTCAAACCATATGCAAACAGCAACGCTCCACCAGCCCCGAAGGCAGCCCTGGTATCGGAGGGTACGGTCAGTGCCAATTAACACCAATTATCGGTGCCACACTCCTCCTGGAGGGAGGTTTACGGCGACCACGAAGCCGAAGGATCTGCAGGGTACCGCAGAGCTGAACATGTGGATTCGTATCTCTGAGTTGTTCTTTGCAACCAGAGATTGTCTCACCGGCTTTGGGTTTCACTGATGCTATCTCAGCCCGATTTTAACCCCAGGAACTGGCCCCGTTGAATGTCCCACAAACCCCACCAAGCACATTTGCATTCCCAGCCAGAGCTGAGCCAGAGCCGGATCTGCAGCTCCCAGCACCATCAACACTCGAGCTCGCTGGGAACCGGATCATCAGGAAGGGCCAGTGGTCCTGCCCAAAACTCAGGAATAGGATGCTCAGGGCAAGGGATTAAGACAAATTCCATGGGGAAATGGGCCGCTGGAGCCTGAGGGATTTCCCCCCCGTTTCTCCCCTCTCCTTCTGATGCAAAACAGCTGGTGGCTTCACTGGAAGCGTTTAGCCAAGGTTCTTTGGGTTACAGGATCAGGAATCATAGACTCATAGAACCATAGAATGGCTTGGGTTGGAAGGGACCTTGAAGATCATCCAGTTCCAACCCCTGCCCTGGGCAGGGACACCTCCCACCAGCCCAGGTTGCTCCAAGCCCCGTCCAACCTGGCCTTGAACACCTCCAGGGATGGGGCAGCCGCAGCTTCTTGGGGCAACCTGCGCCAGGGGCTCACCACCCTCACAGGGAAACAGTTCTTCCTCACATCTCATCTCAATCTGCCCTCTTCCAGTCTGAAGCCATTCCCCCTCGTCCTATCACTCCATGCCCTTGGAAAAAGTCCCTCTCCAGCTCTGCTGGAGCCCCTTTAGGCACTGGAAGGGGCTCTGAGGTCTCAGTGGAGCCTTCTCTTCTCCAGGCTGAACCCCCCCAACTCTCCCAGCAGAGGGGCTCCAGCCCTCGCAGCATCTCCGGGGCCTCCTCTGGCCCCGCTCCAACAGCTCCGTGTCTCTCCTCTGTTGGGGGCTCCAGAGCTGGAGGCAGCACTGCAGGGGGGTCTCACGAGAGTGGAGTAGAGGGGCAGAATCCCCCCCTCGCCCTGCTGGCCACACTTCTGATGCAGCCCAGGATGCGGTTGGCCTTCTGGGCTATGATCGCACATTCCCAGCTCATGGTGAGCTTCTCCTCCATCAGCACCCGCAGGTTCTTCTCCTCAGGGCTGCTGAGGAATGAAGCTAGAAGAGCAGCAGAAGCAGCTCTAAGCCAGCAGGGCAGCTGTGTACGGTACCTTCATCCTTCAGCTGCAGCTCTGCCGCAGCCCCGCGCTGCGTCGGGCACCTCTCCCCGGTGCAGCCGGCCCCGGCACGCAGCAGCAGACGCCCTGCTGCTCCCTGCCCCACGGGACGGACTGCGTCAGGCCAGCTTCCCACCAAAACCCAACTGCATCCTACCAGTTCGGGAAATAAACATCGCTAAAAACTTCCAACCTCTTGCAATATTTTTTTTTCTCTTTGTGCAGAGTGTCAAAAATTGTGAAAAGTGAAAGCAAACAAAGACACTTCCACCTAATTAACCCAAGCCACAGTTTTAACCAGAAAGAGTTTCCCTAATGAAACCTGTTTACATGTTTGCCATCGTTCATAAGCGGCGTTCATTAGGCGAGAAGTGTTAATGATGATCCGGGTGTCAGGAACGTTAACCAAGGAGGGGTGGGCAAGTGACAGGTTCCCCCGACTTTGCTCGGACTCGCAGCTCTCGGCATGCACAGAAGGGCTGCCAAGCCCAGAGCGACCACTTATTTGGGGAAGGAAAAACCAAGAGATGAGACAATAAGGATGAGCAAAATGCTTTAAAGGAGCCGCGTGGATGCTTTCGCCGAGGAGGACAGCCAAGCTGCTGCCTGGGAAATGTAAAGGCAGTAAATCTACTGCAGAGCAGCCGGAGGCAGTTGAGTCTCCAGTTCCCTCAAGAGGATTTCAACTGGCCGCCTGCTCTCCTGGGGGGTGCCCCACGCCGCGTCCCAGCCCCCGTGTTCCCACCTCCGACGGGTCAGAGCAAAGCCCCCCCGCCAAGGGCAAACACCCCTGTGCCCACCCAGCCGCTCGCAGCCGTGCTCTGCAGCACCCACCTTCCCCCCACAACTACCACCGGGTGCTCACTCAGTGCCTCACCGAAGCCCCCCAAAGCCCCCCAAAACAAACGCCAGAATAAAGAAGCTTTCGGGGCTGGGGAGGGAATTTGCGGTGGGAGCCCACCCCGAGCCGCAGGTGTTGGGGCAGGAGCTCCAAGGGTATTAACGGGGCTCTGCCCGCAGTGACAAAAGCTCCCCTCTAATAAGCATAATAAATTACTTTCAGACCCTATATAGGCTGGAGTCCCATGCAAATTCAGCCGAGCACTCCATCGTTATCTCTGCGCTCTAATTAGGCTTCCCCGCACCGAGAGCGGGGTGGAGCCCATGCAGGGCCATTCGTTATTTCTTAATGATGTTCTCCCTTCGCGGTAACAGCCACGAGGGCTGCCTGTGTGTACAGACATAAAGGGCATCTCATTTTGTTAAATGCATCCCTTGATCTTTCCTTTTTCAGAAAGAAAAAAAAAAAAAGCCAAAAAAAAAAAGCCCGGGATCAGCACCGCGCGCGGGAATCGGCCTCATCACGCTGCACCTCCTCAACGAGCGGTTTAATCTCTCCCGGAGCTGTACCCCTCCCCGGCTCTTCTGCGGCTCTTGCAGCAAAAGGAGCCTCTTAAGACGGCAAAGGGAAGCGCAGTGTGACGGAGCGCGCCGGTACCAGCGCCGGGAAAAAAAACCCACCCCATTTTCAGGCGACAAAACGCACACGCTTCGGTTCCCATGAGCGCCGCACGCTCCTTCGCTGAAAGGTTTCCTATGACATAGCTTTGGCTGTAATTGAAAAAACCCCACACTCATTCGCCTAATGGGTTTAAACCCCTGGGTGTCTCCCCGCATCTGTCGGCGCGGCTCCGGCGGCCGGTCGGCACCGCGGGGCCCGGGTCGTGCTGCGGCCAGCGGCACGGGGAATGCTCGGCACGGGGGACGCTCGGCACGGGGGACGCCGGTGGGTTGTCCCCAGCCTCAGACTCCCCATTTTGGATGAGTCTCACCCATTAACATCACCTACTCGTATCTCACGAGGGCCTCACGTGTTTTTCCCCCCTCAAAGCTTGCTACCCGACGCCTCCCAGCTCCGAAAAGTAAAATTATAAAATTATAACTGCATCACCGGACACGGACAAGGAAACCATTAATTACACGATTCCTCCAGCGCAGCAGCGGGCAGACGGGTGCATCTGCAATGAGAAATTTGGGATGCAAACAGGAGAAGAGAGGGAGCGGTGGCCGTGCCCCCCATCTCACCCCCCGGGTACCCACTGCCCGCGGCGGTGCCAGCCCTTCCCCGGCAAAGCCCCACGAAGAGACACAACGCAGCAGCACTGCAAGGGGAAAAAAAAAAAAAAAAGGCATAAATCATGCATGTGCAAAGCCTTTCGGTAATTAACGTCACCGGTGATATGTCTGGGAAAGTTGCACCTCAGCCTCGCATGATGTTCTGCTAATTAAAGGCTTATTTTGTTACGGGAAGCCCTTTGTGTAAGATGTTTCACACAATCCGGCCCGAATTTTATGACCTGTGGGCTCCGCGAAGTGAGTAAACTGATGATCCTGGATTGTGCAACCCTCATTAAACCTTAACGCTGTGTGCATTTCCACCCCTGCGTTTGGAAGGCTCCTAATCATTTTCCTAATAATTGTACAAAGCGTCTGCTCACCCCAAATTCTTTACCGAAACGAGCCCACGAGAGCCGCCGCGGCGCAGCCCCACTGGGACTCCCAATTTCATGTAAGCAAACGCCGGAAACTTTCTTCACTTCTTTAACATTCTGCAAACGAGTAGTCCCAGCGATGGGGAGATGGCGTCTGCACGTAAGAGGGCTGCGGGAACCAGAATTATAGGAACGGTGTGGCGCACCTAACCAAGGTTAAAACACCTTCTTATTTCGTAACCCCCCAGGGTCGCCCTGCCCCGGAGCAGAGGGCGTCTCGCACCCCGGCAAGGGGATCAAAGCATCCTCAAAGCATCCTCAAAGCATCGCTGGGAAAAGAGGGCTGGAGCCCGGTTAGCTTTAAAATGGGCTGAGCCGTTGGTAAGAGATCAGAATAAATAGGGATCTTGTTTTTTTCTAATCGTTTTACTGGCAAAATAAAACGCGACCCGCGAAGGGGAGCGAGGTGGGGGGCAGGCGAACCCTGCACGCCTGCGGTGTGCGTTAAGGCACTGACGACAACTCGCTGCCCACCAGCATTTCTGGGCCCCGAATTGGGGAGAAAAACCATATAAACAACGCCAGCGATGGCTATCCCAACCCCTGTGCGAGACAGACCGGGCTGCCACCTCCCCCTCCAACCGTCCCCGGCGTCCGACGTGGCTCCGCCACCGTCGCCGCTTTTTCCGAGAGTAATTTGTGCCTATGTGGGATTTTATTAAACTGTGCCAAACAATTCTAATTTATTCCTGCCAGCTAAAATGATAATTTCTCTCCACTCCTGTTTTACTAAATTGCTACCTTTATTTTTGCAATGTGTATATAATTACCAAATGTTACTAGATTCTACCCAAAATTCCTCTCCTTGGAATAGCGGGGATGTCTACTCGCTGCTGTCAATTTTTTTTAAATGTTATGATTGATAAAATTAAACTGTGAAGCAAGGCATGAAATCTGTCTCATAGACACAATTTTTTTTTTTTC
>VUYV01000762.1:46959-69440 GCA_008711295.1 Anarhynchus alexandrinus | reverse complement strand
GGGCAGAGCAGAGGGGGAGGATGACCTCCCTCCACCTGCTGGCCACGCTCTTCTTGATGCCCCCCAGGATGCCATTGGCCTTCTTGGCCACCAGGGCCCATTGCTGGCTCGTGGGCATCCTGTTGTCCCCCAGGACTCCCAGGTCCCTTTCCACAGAGCTGCACTTTATTTTCACACGAAAGCAAAACGAAAAAGGCTCTGTTGGCTCTTCCACAAGACAGAATCTCCTGGAAGAGTGTGTGTTTTAAACCACTTTTTTCCCGCGGGAGCAAGGTGTGCTATCTAGAGAACCTGGATTTTTCCCGAGCAGGTAAAACCCCGGTGTCTCACCTCGACCAGCACCCGGGGCCGCATCCAGCCCCCCCTCCCTGGCACAGCAGGAGTGGGCACACCGAGACGCACACACATCTGGCAGCACTGCGACACGTCACACGCGCATGCATGTCCCGGGGCGCTGCCGGCTTCCGCACGCTGCGTTTCTGGGGACCTCAGCATATGGAATTAAAGGAGGTCGAGAGCATATTCACAACTCTGGCACAAAGATCAGCTGGCAATACGAACGAGCCTGATTCACCGCTAACTGGAGAAACTGGAAACATAACTTCTGCGCCGCGTTGCTCGCTGTAATTGAAACCCAGCCTGCGGCTGGCGAGCAGATGAAGCAGCGCACCGAGGCGTCCCTTCCCAGGGACACGCCGTTGTGCCCTTCCAGCAGTCAGCGGAGCCCGAGCAATAAAAATGTATGAATTGTCCCGATTTATAGCCTTCTAAAGACAGCTTTTCCATTTGGCGGGCACTCGGGTAAAATAAGTACTGGTCCCAACAGCAGCTGCTGATGCAGGCGATGTTCTTGATGCAGAGGGAGCCGGGACGGGCTCTGGACAGGCAGAGAGGGCAGGGACAGAGTGGAGAGTCCCGAAGGATACCTGAAAAGTGGAAACTGAGCGGGGAGCTAAGGCAGAGGTTCTACCTCTGAAGGGTTTCCCCTTTCCCAACCTGATTTGTGGCCTCCCGGGCATGCTGGCGATGCCGGCACTGCGCTCCTGCAGGATGCGGGTGCAGCTGGCAGAGCTGGTGCCACGTTTCGGAGCCAGGCACGGCCGTGTCTTACATCCCTGGAAAGCCAAAGGAGCAAATTAAGAGCCGGTCCCGGCACCTCCTGGCACAGCACCGCCGCACACGGAGTCCACGCACACAACCAGAGAACTGCTTAATCTTCTAATTAAGCTTCGCTTCTCAGTGGGTGATCAGGGCTTCGCAGTTTATTAAAGCCTTTCCTCTTTTGATAATCTTTTCCTCTGCTTGCATTTCGTTTGGAGGAGGATTGTATCTAAAGCTCTCTCCAGCTGCCCGCGCTCTGGCAAAACAAATGATGCCAGCCATTTTTATACCGACGGGTATTTTTTCCACCCCCACATCTCCTTTTTGACCTAAAAAAATACGAGGTATTTATGTTTGTTCACATCGAATATATTTCCCAAGCCCTGTCCTCTCTAATGACTTTTCATGCAGCTCTCCCGTGCTCTTATTTAATACCTTTATCGATCGGTAAAATTCTATAAACCTTCGTTTGCAATCTGCAGCCGCTTCGGGGCTTCAGGGCTTGCTAAGAAATACCCAAAATAGGAGGCAGGAATAATTAAAGGAAAGACATGCCGCACACGGACCTCAGCGTTACATACCGTCTGGCTTGATCCATGAGATAAGTGTTATTTAAAATCCACCAGCCAAGTGCAGATTTTATTATAAGCACAACCTCCCAACTGCAAAAAAAACCTCACCCTGCTGTCAAAATAAGCGCTCACTATTGTTAGGCCATTTCAACTTGTTGCCTAGCATTTTTCCCTCCTCGCCAGCTTTATGGAGTTTATTCTGTGTTTTTTGAGCTCTCCGCGTGGGGAGGGGGTGGAATCCCCCCCCGAGCAGTGTTAACTCTCAGGCTTCCCGCAGGAAGCGATGCTCTGGACCGAGCATCCCGCGGGACAGGGCTGGACTCAGACCTCACGCACGCAAACACGGCGCGTTTTCAGGGTTCCGTGCAGGGCCAGCGATGCTCCTGCTGTCGGGGCTGGAGTCCCAAGAGGTGGGAATAAACCCCTCTTACCACGCAGCCTCGCCTGAAACGGCACCAGGGAAAGGGGATGAGTGTCCACAGCCACGTCCCACCCAGGGACGCTCTCTCAGACTGCTCGGTGCCCGCGTGTCCCCTCACCCTGCCCCGCAGGGGATCTGCAAGCAGCGACTCCCGCGGCGCCCTGATTTTGGTACCGCAGAGATTTACGATTTAAAATTAAAACTCCCGAGCGAAAATGCTTGGCCTTAAATTACACCAACGAGCGAGGTCTCTTGGACAAGGCAGGCATTTGCATACTTCAGAAGTTGGGCTTACGCGGTTTCATCCCTGTCACTGCAATCTAATAATAAACCCAGATGAAACCGTGCTCCAGACTTCAAAGCACGAGCGCCAGGTCGAGCCCGCCTGGGCAGGGGCTTCACGGCAGACGAGGAGATTCGTGCCGTCCTGCGGGCTCCTGCACGGGGTGTGTGCTCCGTCCCAGGGCAGCGAACGCCGAGGGGATGCCATCCCGGGGACGCCCATCGCTCCCACCCAGCCATGGCTCTCACCCCTACTGGGAGGTGTATATGCACCAACAGCCCTGCGCTCCGCTCTGTCCCCCCGCGCGCAGCGGAGGCATAAATCAGTGCTGCTGACTGCTCCGGGGCAAGAGCCATCGCAGGGGGCTGCGATCGGCATCGGGGCTTTNCCCCCCGGCCCTGTCCCCCCCCCCCCCCCATGGCTACAGCCCCTGGGGGGCTGCTCACAGCCCCGGCGACGGCTCCTGGCACAGCCCGGCGGAGGCCATTCTGCTGTGCTAAGTGCAATAATTGTAGTAATTGCATGACTAACACGTACAGCGGGCTCTCAGAAACGGTAGCAGCCCCATGCTCCTGCCATGCTGAAATTCCCCAAAATCAAGTTTTTAAAGGAACCCATTACATTCACCGCTGCTATCAAGCAGGGGGGCTTTTAATCAGGGTAATAATGAACAATAAATTAGGAGCGAATTAGTGCGAAGTAATTGTTAAGCTCTCCAAGTTCCTAAACTCAGGCAGACCTTTCCCATCCTTTGATGTGACTAAGTTTTAATAAGCCCTGGATAAGTTCCAGGACCACAGGGTATACGTGAGAAATTTTACATATAAATATATAATTGACATGTGTACAAGTGCCTGCAGGAATGGACGCGCACACACACACACACACACGTATTGTGCCGCAACATTAATAGCACGTCCCGAATTGATACGCTGCTAAATAGCATTTCTTGTCCTGAGATCCTATTTTCACACTCGCGGCAAATATGACCTTTGTCTACGGCTGCCAGCTGCTTATAATTTTGACAGATGCAAGCACATTTCTGGGAAGCCGTATCCATTCGGTGGCTAAAGATCAACAGGCTCCGCTCAGGCTTTAGTAAGATTGATTGGCTCAGGAGAATCCCATTTGCAGCCCCAACTGAGAATAGGTTTACCACGGAGAGGCGTTAATGACTTTGATATCAACGATCTAAATATGTCAACCTGCGACTCGTGTTGGTATTAAGGCACGCTATATTTATACAAAACAGCCATTAGCAGAATGCTAATTAATGTGATTCAGTTTCCAAGTAAATCTCAGCCCTTCCAAGTGGTGTAATGCAAGACTTTTATTTTAATCTCCCTGGAACCGCGGGGCTGCTGCTGCACCCGGCCATTCCTCGGGATTAGCCAGATTTATTTTTGCTGACGTTTCACATGGCACCCCCAGGTCGGGAGCGCCGCTGCCAGTTATCGCATGGAGAGAGGCGGCGGCGGTGGCAACGCTGGGTGCCACCGGGTCCTTCCTAACAGCTCTTCAATGACCATTCCATCTGGACGGTCCCAGCCCCACCGCCTGCCCTAGCAAACGGCTTCACACGCACAAATCCCCACCTAAATGAGTCGAGCCGGGAACGACAGCGCTGTTGTGCTCCGGGATTCTCTCCTGCACGCATACGGGCTGGTGCTTGGATAGATGGCACCCCAAAAAAGGCATGGGAAAGCCATCTTCGTCAGCCTGGAGAACGCCCTGGAGCTTCCCCCGGGTGCTCTGAGCCAGCCCTGGCTGCCCAACAAACCCCGTGACACAGGGGAGGATGCGAAAGGCTCTCCTTCGGGAGACAGAACCCTCCTTTTGCGTCTGCTCCCAGGGCCAAAGCAGGTACCCGGGTTGGCAACAGCATTGCTGCTGAGGGGGAGCTGCGCCTCGGCAGCTGCTGTGCCACGTAGGGTGGAATTAAAATGAGCTGGAGTTGAGGAGTTTTACCCCAACTGCCTGAGCTCCAAGAGCACCTGGATCAGTCTGGACCAACCCCTACAACACGCAAAGACCAGAAGAACACAGCGATAGCTGTGGGCACTCGTACCACCACCACCTACAGCACCCAGCCCCGAGCCTCCTCGGTCCTCAACGCGGGCATCAAAAGCAGTTACATCTATGGATTTTTCCAGTTTTGCTTCCTAAAGTGTGTGAGAGTCTTGGAATCACGGCCTGAGAGGTACCATGGGAAGAGCCAAGTGTGTGATCTCAGTTACCCCCAACTCCCTCTCGGCTGTCCCCTTCAGCGAGAAGAAACAAAAAGCAAATGCAGAGTGCTGCCACACACGTTACACAGCGAGGCGTTGGAAAACTGATGCCACGGAGAAGATTAATGGGGCAGAGCTGCAAAAATAAGACAGAAAATGAAAACCGAGTAAACGCAGAGCTGGTAAAACGCTCTGCCGCTGCCCAGGCGCCTGCTCCCCAACCACACGGGGTCACCGCCGCGGGCTGGAGCCTGCTGACCCCGCGGCTTGCTGATGGCTTGGGCAGCCCTGTGACACCAATCCCATTAACAGCCCATTAGGATAAATGAGAGAGATTTTTCCTCTTAAAAAAAAAGGGAACAAGTGCCTTGGGAGGGGCTGGAGGGGCTGTCCAGAAGCGAAACGAAGCAAAAGCTGCTTCCTTCCATGAGTTGCTCTGACCATCTCCTTCAGCGGATTGGGAAATGATGGTGAAAACTGGTAACGTGGGTGAATTTGCTTCCAAAGCCTTTGGCGTGTTGTTCCTTTGTCCTGAACCCGGTGATAGATGATGTTGGCTTTTTACATTGCACTGAATGAAAGATGCCGTGGGACTGCACGGAACCTATTTGCCAGATCAGCATATCTCTCGTTCTGCTGAAATCTCCATTAGCGAACAGATGAATTTGGGGAGGAAGGTGGAGGATGAGGAACGGGGCTGCCAGCTCCTCCGCAAGCGCGGGCGTCTCAGCCGGCGGCCCCGCCACCCTGCAGCTCCCACACACGCGCCCGCAGGTTCAAACACCAAACTTTTGTCTTCTTGCCGGAGAGACCCCCCGAGTTCCACCACTCACTGGTGGGGGACGATGCCGCGACTGCTGCTGCCGGAGCTCGCTGCACCCGTGCAGTGTAACCCCTCTCCACGCAGCACTGCCCCACGGGAAGCCCTCCTTCCAGAGGCTGATCTCATCAATGTGCAAAAGGCATTATGGAACCAATTGTGGGAAATACTGAGGTTTTATTACAGCCGAGACTATTTTCAAACTCCTGCTATTTGAGAAACAAGCTCTATGTACCATGCTCTTGTCCGTCTGCAGGACAAGCGCCAGCACTCCTGGACTCCCCCAGGGACACCCCCACCACTCCGACATCCGTGGGTGTCCCATGCACGTGTTGGATCTGGCACGTCACCGCTCCTGCCCGGCCGGGGCGAGCAGAGCCCGGTACCGTGCAAGGGGTGAGGTCCAGCGCACCGTGCTGTCTCAGGAGCAGCCACCCTGGGCCACATGAGCACCAGGACCATAACATGTCCCAAGCCCACCATCAATTGAACTTCAACAGCCGCACGGACCTCACAGCTCTGCGGATGAGGCAAGGAACAAGGAACCCCCAAAATTCAGGGATGAAACAAACCCCAGAGTAATTTTCCAGGCGCTTTAAGGGCTGTGTTTCCCCACGGCGACCAGTGCCTCTCCCACCTTCGCCCCTCCGCCATGCGAAGTGAAGCACTTGGGCACGGCATGCCACAGCCGGAGCGCCGCAGCGGGGTCGCCCCGATGCTCCCCGCAGCACGGGCTGCTGCAACGCTGCATGCTGGGCAGAGCAGGGGCTGCACTGCCGCACCTGAGGGTCACCGCACGCTTTGCACCAGTATAAAAAAGTGCTTCCTCCTGGCTTGGAGGATGCTGGCTGGAAACCAGGCACCCTCCTCACCACCACCCGTCCCTGCTACCGTCCCTGCCCCAGTGCAGCCCCAGTACCAGCACTGCACTGGTGCCAGCAGCCGCCTGAGCTCCTGAGCACCCGGCGGACACTTTGCTCTTCAAACAGAAACACCCATTTCTTTGCTTCTGGTAATGATCAGCAAAATAAAAACCTGATTTTTCTACTGAGCCAGAGGAGCCCAGAAAGTGCTGAGGCACTTTAACGACAAGAAGTATTGGGGCAGTTCCAGCCCTCCTCCTCGTAGCCAAAAAATCATTTATTCTTGAAAAAAAGGCAGTGATGTGTGCATGCAAGCTGCGGTGCAGCACAGCCTGCCTGTCCCGTGGGCTTCTGCTCCAACACCACGGGACAGCGCGGGAGAGTGATTTAACCCAGCGCCTCCCTCCGTGGGGGGCGAAGGGCGAGCGGGGTCTGACAGCTCTGCGGTGGGCGGCCCAGGGAGATTTCTCCTCAGGTGACATGTTGAAAGGAAGATCTCTTCTGCTGCTGGAGACGGGGCCAAGCCCTTGGCTGACACCCAGCTCGGGTCCAGCGAGTGCCAATAAGTGCACATTTTGGCTCATTACGCCGCATTTTCACCCAAGGCGGTGCCAAGCCGCACCTCCGAGACGGCAAACTCAGAGCCTCTGGAGGCCGGGGGGGGGGGAGGTTCAGCCGGGCTGGGGAGGCCAAAAGGGCCAGAGCGATGCCAGCTCGGGTCAGTGACATTTGCCATTGCCGCCACCGTGCACGGGGATGCCGCCAGCGCTGTTTGTGCGTGGGGCTCCTCCGACCGGAGCTGTAACACTGGGGGAGCCCAATTACCCCACTCCCGCCTCTGCCGAGAGCATAAACTGGACCGAAACCCTCCGGGACGGGCGCTCAGCTGCAGCCGCTCAGGGTAAGCAGAGAATCCCCCGGGGGTAATTAATGGTGTGGGATCCTCACAGGAAACCCACGCAGAGCCTCTGGAGGCCGATGCAGGCTGCCGGCGGGGATGCAGGCTGCTCACCTCAGCATCAGCCCACCAAAAAGGCACCAGAAAGCTGCATCAACAGCATCCCATCCCTCTGGGAAAGGGGGCCCTTTATTCTCCTCTCCTAAGGGGTTTCTCCAGCGTTTTCCCATTTTGCAGCTCCCCCAGTTCTCAGGGTCCCCATGTTGGTCCCCACCACAGCCCAGGGCTGAGACCGGGCTTAAGGCATCACCCCCAGGGACTCACGTATCCCCGCCATCACATCCATCCCCACCAGCACATCCCCACCAGCACATCCCGGCCTCAAACACATTCCAGCTGGAAGGCTTAGCCATAAATCTTGTGGGGATCTGCTGGAGCTCACCGTGACCCCAGTGTGCGCCTGCTTCCTCCTACCACCGACACGACTACCGCTGCACACAACAGCCGCCGCACGCTGACAAGCCGCGGGAGGGGAGAAACATCTGGCTCTGCTCAATGCCCCAGCCTGGATATATATATATAACATGCAATTCCCGCTCCAGCTGCGCTTTAATGCTCGCGTGCTCAGTGCCTTCCCAGCCACACAGCCTTCCAGAAAATAAATAAATAAATTAAAAAGGTGTTTTAATGCCTGAAAGCTGCAGCCTGAGACCGGTGTGCGGCACGGGGTGACCGGGGCAAATAGGGGCTGAGGAAATGGGGATTCTGAGCATAATCCCACTCTCCCGGCGGCTTTGTGCCTGTGGTTATATCAATTTTCCATAGCTCAGGGCAGGCTCTCCCCAGCCCCGGGCTGGTGAGGATATCGATGGGTTCAGTGCAATGTGCCCAAGGCAGAGGGTTGATTAGGACCCCCCCCAATTAGCACTGCAGAGGAGAGGCCCCCCCCAGATCAGCCCCATGGGGTGCGCCTGGCTCTGCCCTTCCCAGGCTTCTCCGCAAGGCTTTACACCCGGGGAAAATCAGATACAGAAAGCTGACATCTGGGATACATCTCTGCGGTAAAAAAAGAGAAAGATGGGGCAATGCAGAGGGAACAGGCTGTCGGAGAGCAGGCCATGGGTCACTCACCTGCAAAGATCTTTGCGAAGGGAAACAGCCCTAAAATTCAGCAAATTAACTCAGCCTCCACCGCCAGCAGCCTGGCTTTGCCGTGATCCCAGCAAACCCATCGGCTGTTCACCAAGAGAGAGGTGGCCTTTGAGTCATCGTCTCTGCGCCCATCTCCTGCGGTTTAGCAGGACAGCACGGCAAGAGCCAGTAACCACCCGAGGATTAAAGCACTCACTGAAACCTGCAAAATCCCCACTAACCCCAGAACAAAATCTCAAGGGCAGCTGCGTCCGTCTCTCCCCCATAGGGGAGGCGATGCGCTCTTCGGAGAGATGCACATCGGGAGTCAATTCTGCAAAGGCCATAAAGTTACACGTGTGCGGATACAAGATCAAAGGCAGAAGCATGTTTTTAAAGCCAAGGTTCTCATTTCGATCTGGGAATGATATACCGGATCCCACTCGCATGCAGAGAAACCAGCGAAGTCCCAATGATGCACATGGGGCACCAACCCCTTTCCATGCTGGGGTGCACCCACCTCCTGCCCCAAAATTCACCCCCAGAGCTCGCGCTGAATCCAAGAGCCGAAGGAAATCGCACAAGAATATTTATCCCATCCACCTGCATGTATTCCGAGCCTCCCGGCTCCGCGTTATCCCTGCAGGCTCTGCCTCTCACCCCGGCGCCAGGGCTGCCGGCAGCAGTAACGCCTTCCCGCATCCCAAACCACAGGCTGCGAGATGATCAGGCGGATTTTCAACACGCTTGTTTTCCTAATTGTCTCTCTGCTCTGTTTTCTAATCGGAGATGTCTTAACACAAATAATTATAGCCAAGTAACTGATTAATCATTCAAATGAAATTAAAATTGAGTAAGTGATTTAATATATTTAGATAACGCACATGTGCAATAGAAAAAAAGTGATACTTATCTACAATTGTCACTCAAAATGGATGAGCTTCAATTATTTGTGTGGGGAGAAAACAGAGGTATAAAGTTCAGAATCCAAATTATTGTGTAAACTGTTGACATATTCTGAACACTGTTATTTAAATGCCATTAAATAGATATTTAAATGAGAATGAATAATTGCATCAATAATTCATTTGCAGCTTAAAAGGAAACTTTCCCTCAATGTTAGCTGTAGGAACAGGACAGTTTAGCTCTGAAGCTATATTGTGATGGAGGAAGAGTCCCTAAAACACTTTCAAAAGCAGCCCCGAGGCTTATGTCTGACCCCAAACCCGCGCCCCGATCCATCCACACGGCCCAGAAATGCTCACAGAGCTAAAATCACCTGGTTATTAAACTCGGTGGGTGCTCGAAGTGGCACGTTGGGAGTGGCTCCAGGAGAGCTGGGGAGGGACTTTTTCCAAGGGCATGGAGTGATAGGACGAGGGGGAATGGCTTCAGACTGGAAGAGGGCAGATTGAGATGAGATGTGAGGAAGAAATGTTTCCCTGTGAGGGCGGTGAGCCCCTGGCGCAGGTTGCCCCGAGAAGCTGTGGCTGCCCCATCCCTGGAGGTGTTCAAGGCCAGGTTGGACGGGGCTTGGAGCAACCTGGGCTGGTGGGAGGTGTCCCTGCCCAGGGCAGAGGGGTTGGAACTGGATGATCTTCAAAGTCCCTTCCAACCTAAACCATTCCATGATTCTATGATTACATTCCGGGGCGAGGAAGTATAACCTATGCAGCGCTGGTTCTTTCAACAGCATGTGTGCTCACGGGGGTATGTGGCAAGAGGTGACCCAACCAGTGAGACGCCGCATCAGGCATTTAAAACAAATCGCTCTGCCAGTGAAAAATGTAGATAGCAAGTGCGTGACTTCGGTTGCTCCATGTCCAGGGAAGCATGAACGGCCTTTGGCAAGGGAGAAAGACAAACTGAACTGCAGAACTCTTGAAGTGGTGGGGACGTTCCCAGCCCGGCTCACACCGGGAAGATCCGGAGGACCATGGACCTCTCTTGGCAGCACCCCCTGTGGGGGGCTGCAGGGGGGGCGGCAGGGAGGGGGTGCCCCAGCCAGGAGCCCTCCTGGGGGTCCCTCCAACGCACCCACACTCAGCAGCTTCCCACCAGAGCCCGGTGGCAGTGAGGGTGAGGACGCACCACCCTTTCATTCGCTCCTGCACCTCGTCACCTCTCCGACGGTACCGGCATGGACGCGTTGCACATCTGATTTAAACGGGGACAATGAGGTCTCGCCCGGCTCGGACCGCGCCGGTGGCGAGTGGGGAGGTGGTGCACACTGGCACAGCCCTGCGAGATGTGAAACTTGCTGCGGGAGGGGAGACGGATCACTCCGAAAAGCCAAAAACGCAGGCAGGCAGTGCAGGCAGCAGTTCAGCGCCCTGTCTGTACCGGCAGCAAACCCAACTCGCGCCTCAGTTAAAGAATCCCTGTGTGGTATTTGCTGTCCAGGGGCAGGGGAGGCGGCTCCTGTTATTATGAAATAATTGGGAAAGCACCGTCTGCCGTTTCCAATCACACACCTCTGTTGAGCAACAGTTTCTCAGGTATGAAGACCCACAGGTCCCAACACACCGGGCCATCGCTGCAGCCCTGATGAAGCCTCAGGTGCTCAATGAGATGAAATGGGAATTTAAAATGTTTTTTAACCTCCCAGATGTCTCTGGGAACTCACCGCGGCCGCTCTGGCTGCAAAGACATCCCCAAAGTTTAGCAGGGCTTGAGAGCCCCAGGGAAAACTCTGGGTGCGAGTCCCTCTGTCCCACCTCTGCCTGCAGTCCCCGCTGCCGGGTCGCCCTCATCAGCAGATGCTCATTTGAACCCCAGGAAGATGCTCCAGACCTTCAGCTCCACGCCGAGCTGGGGTTCTGGAGGCGGAGGGACGCGGTGGGGACGGCTCAGCCCTCTCAGCCCAGCACAACGCTCAGGGAGCTGCTCCAAAAGCACCAGCCTCCGTCCCCTCTTCGCTCCCCAGCGCAAGGTGGATATATATTACTTAGCACAGCCGCGTTAAAAATATGATTGTCAGCCTCTGTAATTTTCCAGTGACAGCTCGAAAAGAAACAGCTGAGCCACAGAGCTCCAGCTCCACATGCCATCTATTTCTACTGTCAGCTCCAGAGAGATCTTAATTATAATGGCTTTTGGTGCTCATTCCTTCCTAATGCTGTAACAGGGAGATGATTGCAGCCGTAAATGAGCGATCAGTCTATTCCCTGCTGGGTAGTAAAACTGGTTGTCAGGCTGGGGAGGGACGGCACGCAAGAAACTGCTCCCCAGTTACAGTTCACGTTGCACAGTCTAGATAAAATTGAATTTGGCTTACTCATAGCTGAAAGTTACAGGGCGCAAGGTGGTAATTGCCCCAGGAATGGAGAGGGAGCAAGAGGTTTAATTGGCTGCGGAGCCTGGAAACAGCAAGGATCAATTTTGCATCGGCTATAAATATGGACGAGGAGCCTGGCCCCGGCTCCCGCTTTGCAGGCACCGGCTCAGCGTTGCTGCTTCCCCATCGCTCCTCCTCGGAGCTGCACCGGCTCAGCAGCTCCACTCATTTGCTTTGCCCAAGTGAAGACAAATTACAGGTAGGGCAAAGATTTCCAGTGCGTGTCAGAAAGTTCGGGACTCCCCTGCCAGCCTGCCCAAACCAGGCAGCAGCGGAGGAGCCCAGAAGCAAAACCCAGGGGACCCGTGCGACATCGTCCCCTCGCTCCGGCGCATCCATCCCACGCACCCCTCGTGCAGGAAAACGCAGGGAAAACCCCACTGATGCCATTCCCAAATACATTAGCTGCCTTCAAAAATAAGACACACTTTTAAAAGCCATTTTCAAAGGGCTGTATTATTCACTGGCCTAGACTGAAAGTCTAACCGTGGAATTTCCTATGCAAAACCAGCAGCTCAGGTTAAAATTTATTTATGAAAATAAAGCACACAAACCTCTCCAAAATGATCCACCTACCCCCTCCTGGCATGCTGCTCTGGAAACGCCTCACCAAGGCAAGAACCAGCTGCTTCTTCGGCTGTGCCACATCCCGCACTGCCAGATCCTGCTCCCTTCACTTTGCAAACTAAAAGCCATTTATTCTGCACAGAAAATTACTAAGCGCACGTTCATAAAGTAATTAGACCTGATGATGAAGCTGTCTCCATGCTCAGCCTCCCAAGGCACACCAGGCTGCCACCTTTTCTTTTGGCTGTTTTCTTTGGCGACAGATCCCAGCATCACCCTCAAAGAGAGGAGATAAGAAACACAGGTGAACACGGAGCCACCCCAGGGAAAGCACCCGAGCTAAAACCGGCAGTTTAATTACCATTCAGCACTGTGGAATTACTTTTTGCACGGTGGAAAGAGAGTATCTGAATTACAGGAAAGACATTATAGTCTGACTAGGTGTTAGGACAGGCCAACATTGGAGAGACTGATTCCCAGTATGTGGAATATTTTATATTCCTGGAAAAATACGCCCGTGGTGCGGGGCAGGAGAGGAGCTGGGTCTGAACTGGCTGCCCCAGGCAATTGCTGCGACAACATCACACGGCCAGGCACGGCTGCGCGGACCAGAAAGTGGCACCTTTTCCCTCGTTTGATACACGGGTGCATGCACACACGCGTGCACAGTAGGAGGGATACCTCACACGCGTTTCGTACGTTCACGAGGAATAACAAGTGCCTACTGAGGACACTTCAAAAGTAAAGGCCACCTCTCAAAGATCCTCCATTTGCAGTGAGCTGCTATCTTCCACCTTTGGTTGGACTTGATGATCTTAAAGGTCTTTTCCAGCCATAATGATTCTATGATTCTACGATTGCTGAACACGTAGGGGGTGTCAGAGTGAGAGGCAATTCCGCAGTGCCTATGCCGGCACTATGGGTGATGGGGCACCCGGCCCCCGCTGCCCCCAGGGACAGCTCAGCATCGCTCCTGGCCCACTGCCGGGCATCCAGTGCCCCATGTTTTAGCCCATCCTAGCCCCCCATTTTGGCTTGTTTTACTAATTTTAATTAGGGGGGAGTAGAGCCTACGAAACTAGTGCAAATATATTTCATCCATAGTATTACAAGAGGAATCAGCTTGGAGGAGTGGGGAGCAACATGTGCTTATATACAAAAAAGTCTCCGATCAGCCAAACCTGTTTAGTCTAACTAAACCACGAAGTTTATATGCCTCAATCCACAGGTCAGCTTCCAGTCCCCCGCATCTGCTGGGTGACCAGTGCGTACTGTCAGTTTTACCCAGGGCAGCAGGCCATCCGGCAAACCCAAACACTCAAAATTTGAAGAGGAAAAGGGGTGCAGCAAACGCAAGGGCAGGGAGAGGGGCCGGCTGCCCTGAGCGGGGCTTCGCTCCTCGTCACCCTGGGATTTGGAAGGAGAAAAGTGCCTGTGGTACACCACTCTTCACACCACACGCTCGTCCCCTTGCCTGATCCGGTGCCAGGTTTGTTGTCTTCACGGGAAGGCTGCTATCTAAGCAATAAAATGATTCACAAAATCTTCAAACGCTTATAAAAGCAGTGATTGATGTGCTCAACTGCCGGGCCCTTCCTGTCTCCAAAAGTCTGGCTCATAATCACAGCATCTCAAAAAAAAAAAAAAAAATAAATTAAAATCAATCTGTAAACACTCCAGTTGATATTTTCGCAGCTCTTTCTGCTGGCACCCGCAGCGTGCAAAGCCTGCGGCAGCGTGCAAAGCCTCCCGGGCCAGGCAGCACCCCCCCTGCAAATTAAGTCATTAGCAAATGTGCATCTTCCTTCCCTTCACCCCCATCACCGCCAGCTCCTCTCCTGCTCACCTGGCCAGAAGGAAGGGGGCTCAGAAGATGGTTACTCTTCCTCTTGCTTTGCTCCTCATCGCCCAGGTGCCCCTACCAGGGACAGGGAGATGGCGCTGGGCTGGTTTGCTTTTTGCCAAAGCTGGTCACAGCTGACGGAAGCAATTTTACAGCTGAAAAGAAAGCTGTGAAGACCTCTCACGGGTCACGGGCAGCAGAGCAAGCTAGCCACGCTGCTGCTATTTATGCTTCAGGGCTGCCACAGATTTATATCTTTGTCCTTATATATTGTTTAAAAGAAAAAAAAAAGGGAGAAAGGAAAAGCGCTTGTCCCCTTCTGAAGTTACAAAGTCAGAAGATCGCTGACTCAAGCACTGAAAGTCCCCGAACAGCCGCTGCTCGTGCAGATTTAGACTCAACCCCAGCCAACCAAAAAGAATAATTATTTCTCCGCTCTGCTGTGCTATTTAAAGTACGATGAAGTACAAAGACACTGAATTATGCACAGAAGAGTTATGCTCACGCACAGCAAGGTAGCAGCAGCCACCGAAGATAAATAAAGAGGATGTGAGCTCTCCTGTGCCCGACCCCGGTCTCGTGAGTGACTTTGTTTGATTCATACAGAAAACATAGTCTAGATGGGACAGCAGTTTCCAAGGTGCCCTGCTCCTTCGCCGCCCAGCCCCAGGCAGACACGCAGGGACGAGCCCCGGGTGCCACAGGGGTGCTGCGGGCTGCACGGGGATGCGGCAGGCAAGGATGGCTCTGGCCACAACAGCAGGATGGACTGAGGAGTAATCTCATCCCCTGAAGGCATTTAACACCAAAAATAGCCCTGTCTCTGTGAGCGCTCCCATCCCTCCATCAGAGACAGCCCTAAGGGAGGGGGAACATCACTGCACCCTCAGCCCTCGGGACAGGGACGGGCTCCCGGTGGCTCCGGAGCTGCAGGTTCACACCAGAGCAGGGCTGCTACTGTCACTGTGCAAACTTTTAGTGGCAAGTCAAGCCCTGACCGTGTTGACCATTCCGTTCAGCATCTCAACATGCAAACAAGAAAGGACCCAACCACAGCATAACACGATGGGCGAGACCATCATCGCGGCCGTACGTGAGCATCGTTCCTCCAGCCCAGCCCCAGCCCAGCATCCTTCCCACCCAATTCCCGCTTCATAGCAAGCCGCTCCAGGTGAGCTGAGCTGCATCTCCCAGTGCTGGGCTTGCTCAGAAAGCCCTGGGGGATGCTCTGCAGGGTGGGCAATTGTCACCCGAAGCATGTCACGAGCCATCTCTACGTGCCCTTTTTCATCCGGGAGGTGGTTTCTCTCCCAAACCTCTGCATCTGCCAGATTTCGTCGTGAATCCTGTACTCACAGGCAGCCACCGGGGAGGGGGCAGCTGATGGGCAGCACAAGGGAAAGCAAATATGACATTTTTCAATGAGATGGGATTTGCCCAAAGCCAATCCACTGCCACATTCCCAAGAACCCCTTGGGATGTGCCCAGCAATGGCTTGGGGCTTTGCTGCACAAAAAGAGCATTCAAATCCTTTCTTTTTCTTTTTTTTATTGGCTCTACAGTACTTTATGGATCATCGTTGGTTTCCTCATCTTCTCATAATTTATAAAAACTGCCTGTCGCTATACTTGGCTTCACCTCAAGGTCAGTAAATCAGGATATTTAATTAAACATAGCAATTTACCAGCTCTCAGCCCAATTCATAAGAAACTCACGCATCATTTGAGCGGGATTTTCATATACTTCACTTGGAAAAAGTACAGAGACGACTTCAGCAGAACAAAATACATCAAAACACATTATTTTTTTTTTTGGCAACTCACAAAACCGCTTTTGCTCCATTGCAAGCATGTTACTGCCTCTCCATTCCCTGCCCCAAGGCTATCCTATACGTCCCGGGGAAAGCCGCGGAGCACGGCTCTGGAGAAGGCAGCGGCAGGCTTTGTGCGGGCAGGTACACGAGAAGAGAGCATCGCTGTAACAGCCATCAGCAAACGCAGCACCCTCCCATTCACCTCCACAGCAGCAGGAAAACCACCGCATTGTCCTTCATCACTCAGCAAGAATAAAGGTATACTGTGTCACGACATGGGAATCTTTGGAAAAGTCTGGATTATCAAGTTTTGTACCAAAACTTGGGTTTTCCTCACCTTTTCTCTAACAGCAGTGTCTGACAGCACAGCCAACATCTTGTGCTTCAGGTTGCTCTCTGACGGGCTCAGCCCTCGGGGACGGCCCTGTGTCACCTGAAAGGTCCCTCCATGGAGGGATGCGGGGCTCAAGAGAGCATATGGGGGGACGCAGCTGGGGACGGCCGGGCTCAGGGCAGGAACGTGCAGCTGTGATCGGAGGGAGGGAGGGCAGCAGGAAAATCCAGCCTTGCCAAGAGCTTTCAGTGATGGTCCTGGGGACCATCCACAGTGGTGGTCCTGGGTACCACATTTCAGTTGTGGGAAAAGCATCCGCAGGAGATCGCACATTATTTGGCCGCAGAGGCTCTGACCTCAGGACAGGAGCCACAGGGGACCAGGCTGCATGAACAATGGGATTTGGGTTTTCCCCACCTTTTTTCAGGTTTCCAAAGCCCACCTTGCCCCGTGTGGGCAGAGCGAGGCTGGGTCTGTCCCGGGTGAGCCCCAGCACCCCACCTCAAACCGCAAAAGGGGTTCCTGCCTTCAGCAACCGCCGACAGCAAACAGCTTTCCAGCAAGTTGGAGAGAGCTGCTGGGATGTGACTCAGTCCCCAAATGAAGATGAAGCCAGGCACTCGCGGGCAGAGCAGAAGCTGGAAGAGGCTCCCTGCGGCAGAGCCCTGCTGGGGCTTCTCAGGGAAGCGGATCTGCAAGAAGGTAAGTTGAAACGTAGGAGGAAAAATGTATAAAAGAGTTCCACAGTTTCTGCATCTTCCTTTGAACAACGATAATAATGCTGTTTTACAAATAAAGTCATTAACAACCATCGCTACCTAGAAGCTGCCCAGCGCCTCACCCGCCTTCACGTTTCTGCCAGGAGAAACCCTGGTGCTTCTGGGTTTGCAGATGCTGAGGCTTGGATGGCTTCATTGGCCGTGTGGACAACCACAGAGATGCCACAAAACGCCCTAAAAATTAAAAAAGCAAAATAAAATCTGGAACTGGCTTTAAAACCCAGCTTGGATCTTTAGGAGAAAAAAAACCAACAACCCAAAACCCGAAGGTTTTTTTTTAAAAAAAGATTTTTAATATTTGTTATATTTTTTTCTCAGGGAGAACCGGTCTCCCACGCTTTGGCGAACCTGATGGGCTGCACCGTGCACCCGCCGGCAAACCACGCTCTGCCCTTCGGAGTCGGATCGGTCCCTTTAACAAGTACAAGATTTCTCGCTCAAATAGCGTTTCAAACCAGAGATCTGAGCAATAACGCAAACACAACACATGCAACCACTTAGAAGTCAATTAATATCAGCGGAAGGCCCCTTGTTGAAGGCAGCAGAAGGAACGATGTTACATTTCCGGAATAATGGCTGAAATTTGCCATTGTGTGTCATCAGGAATCATTTAAAATAGTTTTGATCTAAGTTCTTTCTGTCAGGGCTCTAATGAATTAACAGATGACAGATTGCCGTAATGAGAGTCTCTGCTTTAAAGAAAAGGCTACATTGTTTTTTGCTGTACTACTCGTATAATTTGGGATGTTTAAAAATAATTACAGCAGAAGATTAATACCTTACAAGTTTTCAGACATTTCTCACACACAGCGGAGAGCCGAGCCCGCCTTTTTCTCAGGTTTTAGGGATGTGGGTGGGAACAGGGGCAACACCCTTATACCCCAAAAAGCATCATTACACCCCAAACGCTGAAATCGGGGGTTGTAACTAGAAAAAAAACATCATTCCTGCCCTGTGTTCCCAGGGATCGCGCCTTCACCCCAAACCCCAACAGATCCTTTGGGATAAGTCCCCGTGTCCCCGGCTCGGGGAGGTGGGCAGGAGCATGGGGGTTCTAGGGGGGCTGCAGAGCGCCCAGCCCAGGGGCCGGCTGGCCACCGAGCCCGTCGGGGTAAAAATAAGGAAAAAGCCAATAACCAGAGCAAACTTGTCCCCGGGTTTGTGCCGCGTTCCCCGTACTCATTAGCTCGGTTGCTGGATCACATTTTTCTGCTGTGCAAAGGGACCACAAAGGCATATTATATTCAATGTTAAGTAAACAAACTTTTGAAAACTGCCTTTTATTGATTCCATACGGCCATCTGGTTTGAAGGAAAAGGCTCCCTCCCTCTTCCCCCTCCCTGTGAAAATATTCGAAGGTTAGGGACTGGCAGCGGCTCAGCATGGCTGAAAACCACCTAGTTTCCTTTGCGGTTAACAACACAGGAAAACGTCTAACTTTCAGATAAATGTTGGAGGCTTATTTGGTTCACCCATCTGGTAGCCAGCCTGTTCTGCGAAAATTAAAGATATACATATGCAAATATTCACAGTCTGCTTCCAAGATCTAAAGAATTTTTATGATGTAACCACAAAAAGAGGTTATTTAATGTTGACAATATGTAGCAGAGCAAAGCACTATAATGCTGCATATGGTAATGTAACTTATGAAAATGAAGCCGCAGTGCCCTTACAGAGTAATGAAAAGCAGATTTCACCTTGAAGACTATTTGAGCTGTTTAGCTTGTAATGACTTGAAAAAAAAAAAAAAACCACCCAAAAAACAGTGGTGCGAAAATACAACTTGCCACACAGCCACACGAATCCCGGCCGTACGTGGCAGCATCACCACCAAACGGCCGCATCCTGGCAGGCGCAGGGGTGCCTGCCCTGCGCCAGGGATGTGCCACCATCCCACTGGGGACGTCTGCAGGGCAGGCAGGGCACGGACAAAGCCCCCCCGGTGATGCTGATGCCAACAGAGCCCTACCTTCCCATGCTGCGGCTCCCAGCATCGTGGGCAGCCACAGGGACAACACATCCCCTCAGCAGTCCTGGGGGATGAGAACAGCTGAACGATTCTGGGCCAAGGGATGCGGGAAGGATTGCACCCTGCAGACCCCGAGGGAGGCAGGGCGCCCACGGTGGGGACCGCTCTATCCCCATGGGGCAGAGGCAGGGCACCCATGGTGGGCATCGCTCCGTCTCCACGGGGCAAAGCCAGTGGGAGGCGCACATCCACCTTCGCCATCATCGTATGGGGCTCACTACAGCCCCCAGGAATTGGGTAGCTGAAAGACTCCAACCCAAGGGGGGGACAGCCTTGCTACAAGCCTCTCCGCATGAGGCACATGTCACTCAGACAACAGCATCCTCCCAGCTGAGAGGGACAGCAATGCCACTTCCCACAACCAGTGGCCCATCTTGGGCCAGACAAGCGGTCGGGATGCGCGGGGTGACCTCCCACCACCCCACCATCACGCTCCAACTGCATCAGCTGCACAAAACGCATTACCCCCACAATTCATCAGAAACGTCGACTGAGCCGTGAGAAGCCTCTCCAACCAGCCCCGCACCCCTGATGCTACTTTGCATTGCAGCAAAGACTTATTGCTACTGCTAAAATTAATTATGTCCTCTTTCTGTAACAAGCACCTTTGTATATTATGCAAGCGCTTTGCCTGTCATCAACAGCCTCAGAGAAAGAGGAAGATGTTTGAATTAACAAAATATTACTGTGATCTTCTCCCTGACAGTATGGAAGCAATAATATTTAGTGAGTAACTGAGTTTCCTTTAATAATTTAGTAGACTGCAAAAACCTTGATCATCCAGCTGACTCTGAGAACAAAATAGTCAAGCTTTGTGCATCCTAAGCTGAGATAAAAACGCGAGCAGAAGAAAGAAGTTTAAAATTATATTTTAAAAAGCTAATTAAAAACGCAGCCCACATGCAAGAAAGAGGCCAGGGAAACTGTTCTTTAAAGGAAGCGAAGCCACAGGTTTCCCTATCTCCCTGTTTCATCTGCGAGAACAGAGCAGAGGGATGTCAGCGAGCTGCTCTCCCGCCAGCTCTCTGCGGGTGCATGGAGGAAGGTGAAGCTGGAGGCACCGGGGTGCAGGGACCCCCAGACCGGCTGTACCCCAGGAGATGTTTCCGAGACAGGCCCCCAGGGCATTCGGTGACATCCGAGGGGACATCAGGGTTGCACCGAGCTCAGCACCAGGCAGGTACCAGGTATGAACCCACCTCTCCCCCAGATGGTTTTGATCAAAGTCCTATCATCCTTGGTCACCATGTGAGAGTGGAGAAACCCCACAGCCAAGCAGGTCCTGCAGAGCCCTCCAGGAAGAGCTTCTAGGAGCACGGGGCAAGATAGGAGATCTCCCCCACCTCCACCAGCGCCACGGGGCAGCACGGACCAGTGGAGGCAAGGACCCTTCCCAGGGCAAGTCACCCCTAAATAAAGCACTTGGCTGAGGTTATTGCCAAAAAGTGCCTGCAATAGGCCTCCTGCACGCTCTGGGTATGTCACTAGTTGTCACCTGCTAGTCCTACTCCTCTGTCCCTATCTGGCTTCTTGAAGACTGCAGAAGCAGAAGGGGGCTCCACCAGCAAGGCTGCAGCTATAGCAGGACATTGCAAGAGGACCTCCGAGTCACTGCAAGATGCCGAGCTTCAAACCTGGTTCTTACACAGCTTGACACTACCCATCTCCTGCTCTTGCACCATGTACTGGCGTGTGCAGGAGAAGGGACGAGAAGCATCTCCAATGCTGCAAAACCCATGGCTGGAGCTGGCCCGGCCAGCATCAGCCCGGAACAGCAGGAGCAGAGGGATGCGGGTGCACCACGAGCAACCATCACCCTCAAGTTTTGCCTTCCTCCAGCTCACGAGCAGTAAACCAGCGAGGTGGACCAGCGATCAGCTGATACAGCAGCTTGGGGCAGGACGGACCAGAGGAGGACCCTGTGCTTAGCTTGGCACCATCCTGGAGTCAGGCACAAGCCTGTGGATCCCAGCACCCCCACAGCCAACAGACTTAATTTTTGTTGTTGCTGTTGTCATTAAGACCCTGGGCTTCTCCTGGGAGCCCCCAGTCATTGAGGCAAATAATCTGACACGACGCATTTTTGAGCATCACTGTTGGAAGCTACAGATATTCCCGGCTCAGGGTCGGCGAAGCGCAGGGGCTTGGAAATCTCCGTCACGGAGTAGGAGCTCTCAGGGAGCCCTGTGGAGGGAAGTTTGGAAGAAACAAGAAAGCAACCAAACCTCAGCTTCTCCGACAGGGCCAGAACTATTAAAAGAGCACTTAGGCCCCTTAACATAAAAATGCATCAAAGAGGAAAACCAGATGAGAACAGAGTCATTTGCCTTGGAGAAATCCTGGCGCTCTGATATGCTGCCTTCCTCCAGCGAAGGTTCAGTGCGGATTGAAATGCCTTCAGGCAGCAGAGCTGTTTTGTCTAAGGCGTGTATTTGCAGAGGGCATTTTAAGGAGCAGCCTCTCCAAAGGGGCTCCACCACTGCTCCCTTCCCACTCATTGGCATGCAGAGCAAAAAGCCCCTGAATCCGCAATAATGAAAACGAGATTCCTTTTTAGATAAACATGCTACATCAATGACAAAAAGATGAACCAAAGCTACATCAATGCTCAGAGCATCAAAGAGCTCAAGCTCAGGCTTCAGACCTGCTAACAACTGCCATCCACTGCCATACTAGCACCACTGGGATGCCTTGAGGACTCATCTGCAAGCAAATAGCTGGGTGGTTGTCATCCTTGCAAGGTCACAGGACACTGAGGGATGCCCTGTGGACATCACAGGGGGTCCCACCCATAGAAGAGACACCAATCCTGGTAAAGGTGTCGAGGTCGGGAGCATCAGAGCATGACTGGAGCACCGCAGACCCTGGGAGACACCTCGTGCTGAGCACTCCCAACTCCCACCAGCGCCACAGACAACCAAGACACCAAAAGCCCCAAGGACATATCCTGCTTCACTGGGAGCTGATGCTTCAAACTCAAACGCATACCTTTTGGTTTTTAACAGCTCTGGACCAGGGGGACACATAATTCACATGGGTGGGTGTGCAGAGGTGTGGCAAGACTCTGCCGGGTCTTCTCTAAGCTCTGGGACGGGCTGTGTGACAACCAGCACCACAGCAGCTTCATTCCTGGCCCTGCTCACCCCCTCTCCCAGCACACAGAGACACAAAACCAGCACCTCATGCCTCAGGGATGAGGTTTAGTGAGGAGGGCAGTCAAGACCATCCACCGCCTTCGCAGCCAGCCCCACCAATGCCTGTTCCAGGCTTGCCACAACCCACAGGGAAACCTCTGAAGCCCTGGATGACTTCTGCAGGTTTTCCCCAAAAATGAGACCTCTCCAAGGAAGGCGTGTGAAACATGCATGAGCCCCTGCGTGTGCCTAGCCCACAGGTAACACTTATTCAGTCCTCCCCCCACTTTTAAACCTACCTCTGTTTATCCCCCACCGTAAAAGCAGC
>VUYV01000762.1:21987-41844 GCA_008711295.1 Anarhynchus alexandrinus | reverse complement strand
CAGCAATGTAATTAGAGGGGCCCCGCTCACGTGCAGGCATGCCTGCATCCCGCAGCCTCGCAGCAGTCCAGGCACCCAGGCAATGCCTGGCCAGAGGCACACGGAGATATGGCTCAGCTGCTGGGCAGAGCTTTAATGCCCAAGGTGACTCCCCTTCCTTCTTAATTCAGCCCTTCAGACAAGCTTAGGCACATCACAAAAACAGTTTTCATCTTTAAACATCCCAGGAGTATCTGCAACTCATAGAAGCTAATGTGACATTTGCCTGTGCAATTCCCATGTGCCTGAAACCCAGAGCATCACAGTTTGGGGGTTAAATGGTTTAATTTAGGTGAAACACTTTCCTACAATGTGAAAAATGCAAATGCCCACGCTGCTTCAGAGACACAGGAGTAGTGCAAAGGCTGCACCCAGGGTGGTGGGAGAGGATAGACCCCCAAAATGATGGAGCTGTAGGACCATCACTTTCCAGCTCCCTAGCAGCTTCGGGGGTTCCCCCCTGAAGCCCCTCGGGCTGGCACTGGCTCTGAGGCATGTTTCTGATGCAAGGGCCGCGTCCTGGCACACAGGAGCTCACCCACAGCACGGCACAGCATCCTGGCAAGCCGGTGAAGCAGGACACCCCGCATGTCCCCTCTGCAGGGAAAAACCCCTTTAAAGAGGTGAATGGGATTGTGTTTACAGCCTGAATCGTCTCCTTCCTGTGCCTCTCCCAAGGGATGATTTCAAATGGAGTCCAGCATCATCCCAGGAGGAGGCTTTCCTGCCGCTACATGAACCCTGAGGCCAAATCAAAACATCCACTGGAAGTCGACGCAGCAGCAGAATGGGAATGCTCTGCTACAAGAGAGGAGATGCTCACGCAGGGACAGTGTCCCCTTCCCGGGGGTTCCCTTCCCACCCCCCTGGAGCACCACACAAGCTCAGCAGCAGGTTTGGGTTTGTCTTTGCACCGAATTAAAGAACTGCGTCCCTGTCACTGAGGCAGCCCAGGACCGCGTTGTCATCGCCGTGCTCCCACCAGTCCAACCCCGGTTGCCCATGAAAAGCCCAGCAGCCCCGTGAAGGTTTCTGTGGGGCTCTGCTGCAGCCCCCCTCTCTGGGGAGGCGGTGGGGATGGTCCTTCAGGGAGGAACGAGCAGCAGTGGGGATGGTGTGCTCCGAGGAGGGGCCGGGTCCCCCAGGAGCTGCTCAGCACCTCTAACCCCACAAGCACCCACGGGGGCGCCCCCCCACCCCGGAGCCCACGAACCAACCAGGGGCGGGGTCTTTACCAGCCAAAAAAAAGGCGAGAACAAGCCCAAAGGCTTTGCTTTGAGCGCAAAGCAGAACTTGGTGGTCTGAACTTCAAGGCCAGGGGCTGGCTCGTAAATTAAACCGGCGGTGATGCACTGGGGTCCCCCACAAAGCCTCCTCCCGCTCCCGGCAGCGCCGGGGAGGGGGGGGACGGGACACGACATTTCGGGCTTAGGCGTTCCCACCGCTCACCTGCCTACCTGCTTGCTTGCTTGCCTGCTCGCTCCTTCCTTCCTTCCTTGCTTGCTTGCTTCCTTGCTCGCGGCCTACCTGCGGCCTACCTGCGGCCTACCTGCGGCCTACCGCCTGCTCGTGGCCTACCTCCTGCCTGCGCGCTCGCCTTTATAGGCTCGGAGCCGTGACGCGCCGGCAGGGGGCGCCCGAGAGCGCCGGGCCGAGCCGAGCCGAGCGGAGCCGGGCAGAGCCGAGCGGGGCCGAGCGGGGCAGAGGAGACAGCGGCCTGCTCCATCCCCTCGTCCCAGGGCCAAGCCGCGCTCACTCCCACCGCCCCCCCACCCCGAGGTGCCGGGGGCGGTGGGACACAGGGCACCCTCAGTGGGGTTCCACGGCTGCGCCACACCGACCGGCCCCTCCAGGCTCGGTTTTGATGGAATCACAGAATGGTTTGGGTTGGGAGGGACACAGAATGAATCACACAGCATCCCAGCCTGGTGGGGGCTGGAGGGGCCCTCTGGAGCCCCCCCAGTGCCACCCCCTGCCAGAGCAGGGGCACCTCCAGCAGTGGCACAGGACGGCGTCCAGGCGGGTTTGGAATGGCTCCAGAGGGGGAGACTCCCCCACCTCTCTGGGCAGCCTGTGCCACTGCTCTGCCACCCGCACAGGAGAGAAGGCCCTCCTCAGGTGGAGATGGCACTTCCCGTGCTCCAGTTTGTGCCCGTTCCCTCTTGTCCTCTCACTGGGCACCACTGGAAACAGACTGTTCCCATCCCCCTGGCACCTCCCTTGAAGGATTGAGAAGCGTTGATGAGATCCCCCTCAGTCTTCTCTTCTCCAGACTGAAAAGCCCCAAGTCCCTCAGCCTTTCCTCAGCAGAGAGATGCTCCAGTCCCCTCATCACCTCCATAGCCCTTTGCTGGACCCTCTCCAGCAGTTCCCTGTCCTAAAGACCATCCAGTGTCACCCCCCACCCTGGGCAGGGACATCTCCCACCACCCCAGGTTGCTCCAAGCCCCGTCCAACCTGGCCTTGAACACCTCCAGGGATGGGGCCAACCTGCCCCTTCATTACTCATCAGGGCATTGCTCTGCTTGCCACCCCAATTAATTTCCTTCTCCTGACCCACATCAGCTCTGCTGCGCCCCGTGCATCGTTAACCATGGCCGTCACGCCAGCTAACGAGGGACTCAGCCACCACAGAGGAGATGCTGGGTCATCTCATTCCCATGGGGACAACTTGTTTTTCCACAGCCGGTCTCCTCTCGGAGCTCCAACCGCACCATAACCCGCTGCGATGGGGCCTTGAGGGTGAGATGCTGCGGGAGGTGCGAACAGCGGGTGCAGCATCACGCGGGGCGTCGCGACGACGGCAGCGCGCGCGTGTCCTGATGCGCAGGCGGGAGAGGGATGGAGGGTTGCCAGGGGAACGAGCTTTTCATTTCCAGCCTGGAAATTGGTGTATCTATCTCGTGGCTGGTGCCAGGGCACGGCGGTGCCGGTGCCCAAATCCCCGCGGAGAGCACGGTGTGGCTTTGGCGTCCTCCGCGCCGGCATCGCACAGCGGGACAGGCGAAATGGGGTGAGAAAAAGGTTGTTTGGGCACCGGCAGCCCCGTCCGTAGGGCTCCCGGCGGCACGGCCCGTCGCAGCCGCAGAGTGGCTGATGCTGGTTTATTTTTAATACTTAATGAGATAAAAGGTTGGAATTGCTTTTAAGCCTTAAATTGCCTCAGCCCTTTTTATCTTTAAAAGACACGACAAGCAGTTTTGGAGGGTATTATTTTTTTTTTAAAGTTTGTTATAATGATTCCTGGTAGCTATTATGTTGGAAATAAAGCTCTTTCAAAGACTGTTGGGATACATTAAATGTTTCATTTTTTTCAGTCTCCGTTTCTTTGTTTTTGATCTCCATTCAGATTGATTAAAGACACTGACTGCTCAATTTTGATTAAATCCTAAATCATAACTGGCTTACAAAACAACTGTGAAAGCTGACATTTATGAAGTTCAGTAAACTAGTTGTAAGAACAGGAGTGCGAGATGGAAAAAAATAATAAAATTCCTTTCCAAACAAACATCAGTTGACAGCAAACAGATGGTTAGAGGCTCTTACTTGTAAACTGGAAAAATTAAGATTTGGCAGGTTCTGTTAAAAAATAGTTACAAAACATCTTAAAGTTTTCCCCTTCATATCCTGGTGTTGCTCTGGGCATCGTTTCAATATTTTCATAGGCTACTGCATGGAAAAGGTTCTGAATACATGAAAGCAGCTGGCATAAAAGGGCTTAGAAATACTAGTTAAGATTTATAGGAAGCAAAGTTGCCAGCATCCCAAAGATGCAGTATTTAAAACCCAGCTTCTCAGCCCACCAATAAATCACTGTAACTTAGCAGCATAGCTTGAGTTTCATCTCCAAAGGTGCAAGAAAAGTGGGTAAAATGTAACCTTGGTAGATTTTTCCATATTTGTTGACTTACCCCGTGATAATGTTAAGCTAATGTTTTTGGGCAAAGCACAGCCGCATAAAATTAAACCTCTCACTGACACAGGTTCCCCCACAGGAGGGGAATTCAGCCAGAGACCTGCTTCTTGCAGACAAACATTTCCTCCTCCTTTGAGCTGCGGGGGAAAAAAGGTCGAGGGAAACATGGGAGGAATGCCCCGAATCCCATAGGGATGCAGCCCAGGGGAACGGTCAGGCCGAGACCCTTTGCCGGTGAATTTGGCAGCGTGACCTAAACCCGCTTGGGACTTTGGCCATTGCAATATCCCATGGCATTGCGTGGCCATCGCAATACCCCATGGCCACCGCAATATCCTGTGGCTCTACGTGGCCATCACAATACCCAGCGTCCATCACAATACCCCATGGCCATCGCAATATCCTGTGGCTCTGCGTGGCCATCACAATACCCAGTGTCCATCGCAATACCCCATGGCCACCGCAATATCCCGTGGCACTGCATGGCCATCGCAATACCCCACGGCCACCGCAATATCCCGTGGGATTGCATGGCCATCGCAATACCCCACGGCCATCGCAATATCCTGTGGCTCTGCGTGGCCATCACAATACCCAGTGTCCATTGCAATACCCCACGGCCACCGCAATATCCCGTGGGATTGCATGGCCATCGCAATACCCCACGGCCATCGCAATATCCTGTGGCTCTGCATGGCCATCACAGTATCCCGTGGCAGTGCATACCGCTGCTTCATGGGGAGCAGCACCTGCGAAACCCCCGCGCACCCCCTGTTCCCGCAGCAGCCCTCGAGCGGGGCCGGCGGGTGTCCTGGATGCTGCGCTCAGGGTGCTCCTCTCCCCCACCGGCTGCTCCCGTGGACCTGGCAGGGGTGCGTTGGTGCCCTGCATGCCTTCCTGCGCGCACACCTCATGGGTGCCGCTGCTAAAGTCAAGGGACGGCGAAGGTGCTGGGAAGAGGCGCTCCCACGCACTGCCCCAAGCTCCAAACCTCCCGCCGTGGTGTCTCCAGCAGGTCCCTGCAGCCAGGTTGCAGGGGGTCCCCAAAACCCAGGGCAGCCCCTCGGGCAGCTCGCGGTGATGCCCTTGGCCCTGCTGCTCCATCGTCCGGCGGGTCCGGCTGTTGGTAGCCCTGTGGCACGCAGGCAGCAGCCGCTTCTCCAGGGTTAACAACCGAACCACTGCATCTTCGCTGGAGAGTCAATGGGGCTTTGTCTGCAACCTGACTTACTGCCCTGCAAGCAGTCATTTCAGAGTCAGCATCTGAGTCCAGTTCCTCCCCTTTTCTCCCTCCCCCTCGCACCGAAACATCCCCTGAAACCATTTGCAAACTGTTTTGCGGTTGCTCTGGGCGCAAACACGAGGTTTCGGCGGGTCCCACCGCAGCTCGCCGCGGGCTGCTGGGGCGCGGGAGCCCCGCTCGGCTGGCGTCGCTCAGAAATACACTCGCAGGGCTGAAAACAATTCTAATTTTAAGATCAAAGACAGTCGCAGGAAGGAGGGAGAGACGCATCCAGGAGAGAGCCCGGTGCGCGTCTCTCCTTGTTAACGAGCTGCAGCAGTTGCAGGCGCTGAGCAGCCGCCGGACCCTGCGCCCGCAGCCATCGCAGCGCGGCGGAGGAGCTGTGCGGGGAAACCGCGAGCGATGCGCAGCCCGAGCGAGCGGCTGCAGCGAGGCGGGCAGGACCGCAGCAGACCCCGCCGAGGAGGATAAGGCTGCGGCGTTAACTCAGGCCATGTTTCAAAGATGCTGTGGGTGGGTGTGAGAGCTCAAAGCTCCCCTGAACCTGGGGCGGTGCGTTTGCGGGTCCTGCGGGCGCAGCGCCGGTGGGCGCTGATTCGCCAGGTCCCCTGCGGAGCCCGTGCAGGAACACAGTGACCCCAAACCCGTGCCAGGGATCACCCCGCTGGCACGGCTGACCTCCTTCTGCGGCGGCTGTGGGACGCCGCGGTGCACGTGCTGCTTATCCAGCAGTGCTGGGCCTCTTTGTCTCCCCATAAACGCCAGCGTGTACCACGTTTCCCCAGGACGTGGGATGCCCGTGTGAAGCTTCTTCCAGAGCAATTGTCACATTTCTTCTTTTCTGTAAGAAAAAAATCCCTGGGGATCCGGGGCTTCGTTTCCTCTGCTCCCTTCCCAGGCAAGGCTCGCTAGAGACAGAAGCAGAAACGTGTTAGAGAGAGAAGAAAACACACAGGCAAACATTTCTGAACCTCATAGCGCTGCTTTGATCCTCGTTTCATCTCTGGGTCAAGCCTTCTTGCTGCAGAACCTGGTTTATCATTCATACATCTAAATCCCTGGAAAAGAAACCCCCATCTCACGAGACGGTGAAAACTCTGTTCAACAGAGTGCTAAAAATAATCTCCTCCGGGGAGCAATCCTACTCTGCCCTGGAGGGAAATGGAAAGATGAGTTAATAGGTCTTTTCCATCTCTGGTTCCTGTAATTCTGCAACAAAACCCAAGGCTGAGTCTGCTGTTTACTTTTCTGAATATGCAAAAGTCGTCTCTGCAGGTCTCCGTCCCAGCCTTCCCGAAATACTGACCGCCTTGCTCTCGTCCAGCTTTGCAAGTGCCTCTGACGTCTCCTTTTTTTAAAAAAAAAACCTCTTTCTCTCCTACAGTTTTTTTTCCTTTCCCCTCTGCTCCTCTGAATGACTGCTCAGACAAACACTGGCTGTTTCCAAGGCACCGCCTCGAGTCGCCAACTTTTCTTCCCGGGAAGAATCCTCCTCTCTGTGTGCTGAGCAGAGATAATAAATCAGGTGAGGAGGAATGCGCCGTCCCCGGGCCGGCACAGCCAGCGGCTCTCCGTGGCTCCGCCGACCGGAGGGGAGAGAGCCCGGGAGGTTTATTTTGCAGCCGTCTGGCAGCGCTGGAGATGCGCTCCGTGGCACTGGAGCTGGCAGATGGGATTGCTATTTCCCCCCCCCCCCAAAAAAAAAGACAACAGCAAAACAAACAAACGTCAAGTGCGTTTATAACCATGTCTCCATCACCGCTGGCTCGGTGGGAGATGAAGGTTTTTCCCCCGGAGCCACGGCCACTAGCTTGGCCAGGGCTTCCCAGTGAGGGACACCAGTCACAAACTGGGGCCGTCCCTGTGCTGGGGACCGGGCAGGAGAAGCATCGCAGCCCCCGGGCGGGCAGATGGTCAGGCAGAGCACATCGCTGGGATGCTTGTGCAGCCCTGGAGCTCGCTGGCCGCATCCTGCGACATCCGAGCCACGCGTGAGCATGACCAGGGCAGCAGGGTTGGCCGGATCGTGGCCAGATCGCAGCCAGCCAGCCACCTGGGCCAGCCTCCTCCGAGCTGCAGCGTTACCCGGCGTCCTTCAGCTCCGTTCCCCCTCCAAATACCCTCTTGTTCTTCATTTTCTGCGTTTTGCTTCTTTTAAATGTTATTTTTTTTTTCCTAGAGGCCGCGGTGGTTTTGCTGCCTGCGTAAGCCCAGAATTGGCCTCCTGCGACCCCCGAGGAGCCGGGGCCGATGCTGCCAGCTCGCAGCGGCGCGGGCGGGTGGTTCGGCTAACGTCCCCGCTGCTGGTTTGGCTCAGCCCTCCGCCGGCGCGGCCGCTGGACCGCAGCGCAGCAGCAGATGCTCGATGCCCTGCAGTTAGATGCCCTTCCAGTTGACAAAACCAACCGCCATGGCGCGGTGCCGGTGGCCCAGCAGGTTGCCCAGAAAGTCCTTGACGGTCTTGAGCAACGCAACCTTGGGGGCGATTTGTTCACTGTTTGCCCCTCAGCCTTTTCCAGCATCTTCTCCGCTTGGTTTCCCTTCCTCCGCCTGCTCTGTGATGTGATGTACAGCCGCCGTGTCGCTGCTCCCATCTGGGATGTGCCACGGCGTCAGGGACCGTGTGCCGCTGCCGTGCCCCGTGCAGCAGCGTCCTTAATCCTGGTGGCCCTCCGTGCCACCTCCTCAAGGTGCTTTGCGGCAGGGGTGGGTGAGGAAGGCTGTGCTGCCGGCAGTTGTTTTGCCCTGTCCATAGATAATTAGAAATGCCACCGTTACCCAACGTTTAATTAATCGACAGGAAAGAAAAGAAAGCTGGGTTGCCCTAAAGGAACTTATCACAGATATTAAAATGGTATCAAAGAAATTCCGCAGCTCTTTAAAGGGTGCTTTAAAACAGGGGACCAAGCCCAGAGCTGGAAAAAATGAGGTTCCTGTCTGGTGTGTGATGCTACGAGAGCAGCTGCGAGATGCCCAGTGGGGCAGCTGTGGATTAACTGGGGCTGCTGGTGGCAAACCGCTCACCTCCGGCCAGGGATTGGCACGTAGGGCTTCGTTCTTGTCTGAAAGCCTCTTGGAGCCTGGTTGTAAGTACCTTTGAGTTTTCAGGCAAGGAAGCAAACCCAAGCCCCAAGCCCGCCCTACGGTGCAATCCAATTATCCATCCAAGAGCAGAAAATCACAGATGGTTTTGCATGGATTTTCTGAAGGAGTGATACTCCAAATGCTGCTATCTGGGGAACCGTAACAAAATGTACACGGGCACTTATAACGGCAGCATCTGGAAGGAACGGATAAAAATCTACTTATGCGCACAGGCAAAATTTCCAAGAGCAAAAGTGCTTCTGCAATTCATCGCCTGAATAGGGAACAGAGCCAGCACCGGCCGAGTCAAGGACCGAGAGCCACTGGGAGTCAGCCTTATCCACCGCATCCCGGCTCCTGCTGGAAGCCAGAGCGAAAAAAACCTTCCAGTCCCTGGGATTCGAACGCTGCGCAAATTCAAACCCCGTGTGCGTACGTGGGGCAGGAGTGATTTGCAGCTTCAGCTGCTGAAGGGGAGTTTGGGAACAGCAGTAGAGCAACGGAGAGGATGTAATCGCGGAGGACGCTGGAGGGAGGGAGGGAGGGAGGCAGAAAGCAAGCGAGGCGCTGGTAGAAATCTTTGTACTCTGGATTCCTCCGGCAGGCATAATGGACGGGGGACCAGCCTTAAAGGAAGCAGAACAAAGGACAAAAGTAATGTAAAGGCTCGGCAGAAAGGGGGGACTTCTGAAGGCGGCGATATTGAAGGGGATTTTAAAGGAAGCATTTGAAAAGCAAGCCGCCCGCGCTTCAAAAATCCGACACAGCCCTCTGCTGCTCGCGTGCTTCGGCGCGAGAAGGACCGGCAGCAGGCAGAGGGGAACAAAGAGAATTTTTAATAAGAAATCAGAAATACGGCCTGGCTGCGCGGGGCACGCGGGCGGTGCGATGTCTGGCTCCGACACGAGCATCGCGCTAAACTGGTGCGTTGGCATACTGCCCACTGAACCAATTTATCTCAGGCATAAAGAGCATAATTAACCTACACGGTATATACGTTGCGTACCACCAGGATGACTTTTTGTTGGAAAACAAATAAATCTTCAGAAGTTTGAACCCTATTTGCAGAATTGCTGCTCCATAAATCATTCAGATCATCAAGGCTACTTTATTAACGCCTTTCTGGCTGTGTGCTCGCAAGGGAAAGGCAGAGGGCTGTAAATAGTTTGCCATTATAAATATTCCCCAGCACACCGCAACTGTCTTTCAGCAGGTAATGAAACATATGACACGCTCCTAATCTATGACCGAGGGCTATTTCGTGGTAGTTTCCTCCCAGTACGCAGTTCCAGTCGTTTTCTGCTCTCGCGCTGGAAAAGGGAGTGGGGTTTCTGTAACGGACACGGGAAGGGGGGGACGGGGTCTGCCGGATTCGCAGCCAAGGCTGAGGTCACTGATTTAAGAGAGCGCAGCTTAATGCACAGTAAGGTAAAGCTCTCTCTCCAGCGCCGAGGACGGGGCATCGCAGCAGGGTGAGGGGCTGCTGTCAGCCCTGCCGCGCTCCCCCTCCGTCCCGGGGGCGTGCGACACGTGTGCGACCGTGCCCCATGCGCGCGGGGTCCCGCTGACGGCAGCCCCAAACGCAGCCGGGCTGAGCCCCTTCAGCCCTTTGGAGGAGAGCATCAGCGTCCACCTGCGGCCTCCGGCTGAGCCGTGGAGGGGAAGATCACGAGCTCCAGCTGCGGGAAACAACCTCCAAACCCATCCTCAGCATCAGCGTGGCGTGACTGTCCCCCGCGCTGCTGCTCCGGGGCGGCGCGGCGCCTGCGAACATCCTCGCCCTTTGCTTTGGTTGCAACGAGAGAAGCTTAATCAAACCCAGCTCATTTCTGTGAAGTCTGGAACCACCCTCGGGTCTGTCTTTATAGCCTATTCGATCACTAATGGTCAGTTTACTGCGCGTGCAGAGAAGGGGACAAGCACAAATATTACTACTTTTGCTCCCTCGGTCCATCGCTGCTGCAGAAAAAAGGCTGGCCGAGAGGCTGTGCTGGGGCCACCATGGCCAAAGAGGCTGTGCTGGGGCCACCATGGCCAAACGCCTTTAGGAGGGCATCGCCTGCACCAAACATCCCCGTCAATATGACCGGGAGGGCCCCACTGATGTCTGCGGAGTGTTTAGAGGGCCGAGCAGAGCTGTGGCAGCCCCCGCAGAGCCAGGCACGCTGCAAGCACCTCTCCGTGGCTTTGAGGCGACGCCAGCGAGCTGCCGACCGGTGCAGGGAGGAAGACAGGGGCGGCGGAGCGGGTCCTCACGCCGGGGCTGCAGCACATCCCAGGGATGGTGATTCCCCCGCTCCACCACCGGCTCTGCTCGCCTGGGCTGCGTGGGCTGGGGGCCAGATGGAAAACCTTCTCTGGTTGACTGGGAGAGCAGCTCATCGCTGGAGGGAAGGAGGAACACATGGGTTAGTACCTCTTCTAACCCTCCCTCGGTCTCTCTGGGAGCCGGGTCCCGGCTGGATCCCGCTCCCCCGGCTCCTGCCTGTGGTGGCGGGTGGTGGTCGCGGTGGCAGTNATGCAAAATGGCAGCAGATCCATAGGAAGATGCTGCCAAAAGTGATAACTGGGAAGACACACACCCAGAGGAAACCCTATCAACCCCCTGCACATAGGATGTACGGACATACACCCTTCGGACTACACTCTTCCTTTCAAGAGAGATCTTTTTTTTCACCAAAATATATTAGGTTTTTATTATTTACCCGTTATCGGTGCCACACAGTCTGTCTCTGGCCCACCAGACCTTCTGGCAGCGGTGCGCGCAGTCCCTCCGGGACAGGGAGGGCACAGCTTTCCCCCGGGAGAGCAGCCGGGGCCGTGGGGCAGAGCCAGCGCCGCACCCCACGGCGGGGAAAGGCGCTGCCGGGCGCGCGGGAGCACCTCACCCTTCGTGTGAGAAACGAGAAAAAAAGAGGTGGAGAAAAATGCAAACTGACAAAGTGCGAAAGACTGCGGAGCTCATCCCCAGCAGTCACCACGGGTTTGGCCCGGGCAGCACTGGGCAGACGCTGGGGGAGAAATGCTGCTGAGGGGCTGCAAAGGGAAGGTGGGAGCCAGGGCAGCACCAGGACCGGGACCTTTTTCCAAGGGCATGGAGTGATAGGACGAGGGGGAATGGCTTCAGACTGGAAGAGGGCAGATTGAGATGAGATGTGAGGAAGAAATGTTTCCCCGTGAGGGCGGTGAGCCCCTGGCGCAGGTTGCCCCGAGAAGCTGTGGCTGCCCCATCCCTGGAGATGTTCAAGGCCAGGTTGGACGGGGCTTGGAGCAACCTGGGCTGGTGGGAGGTGTCCCTGCCCAGGGCAGGGGGTGGCACTGGATGGTCTTCAAGGTCCCTTCCAACTCTAACCATTCTATGATCCTATGAAAACCCAGGCAGCTCTGGGGCAGGCAGGAGCTGCTAAGGCTCGGCATGCAAGCGGAGCAAGCTGGCATTTGCTGGAGAAAACCAGCAAAAATATACATGCAGCTGGACATTTCCTTAATATAAACACAGTCTTGCCACAACTGCACCATTGCTTATTTTCAAAGTTATTTGCAAACATCAAGAGAGTAATCCTCACCTCCATCCCATTGCAGAGGTGTGCAGGACAGGCAGAAGAAAGCAGCAACCACCTCTTATGGCAGAAACTCAGTGCTGGTACTCGGTGCTCTCCCACACCACTGGGCGTGCTCCTTAAAAACCTCTCCTCGCCCATCAAGATCAGCTGAGCGTGGTTAGAGCAAAGGTGTTTCCTCTCCCAGGTTGTCCCCTCTGGTGGGGTTTCAGCAGCAGCTCCAAGACCAGCGCTCCTGCTCCTTCTCCAGGTGGCTGCTCGGTCCCTCCCAGGCTCAGGCCATAAGTGAGGGTCACCTTTACTATTGACACCTCCTGGTGTCACCTAAAGACGCTTATCGAGTTCCCGAGAGGTTACGCAGCGCCTGTCTGTGCCTGGTGGGTAGCGGGGTAGGACCCCGGCACCGGGGAGCCCCCGGGGACGCTGCCTCTGCTCCGCAGCTCCCCGTGCGCGGCCTCCGCCCTTTTATTTTTAGCCGATGGGATTTAGTATAAAATAGTGCTGACCGAGCAGTAATCTAAAAAATTTGCCATCGACAGCTAGATCGTCGTGTGCCGTATTTTTGACTTGCAAATAGCTTCCACGGGTAGCGAGGGTGTATTTATTAAACACAGCCAGCGTTGCATCTTTATTTAGCTCCTTCTGTCACCACACTGTATAATTCATGAAATTCCCTGATAAAGTTAGGGAGGAATTAAAACGTTGACCAGCCCCTGGACCGGGCTTGACACTTCTATGATTCCAAACAGAAAGCTGAGAGGAAATAAAACCTGACGAATAACCCGGTGCCGGGGGAGAGGGGCGGGCAGCGGAGCTCACCTCCGGCTGAGCAGGCGGGAGGCGAAATCGGAGTGAGCTCCGGAGCATCGCGAGCGCGGCTGCCGGATCCATCCGGCACTGCCAGGGGAAGGATTTCCACCCCAGGCGATGGGGACCTTTCCCAAGCCCTCCTCGGGGTCGCATCTCCTACCGAACCCGGGTGGCGGCGAGGGTGAGGAAGCGCCGGCGGGGAGGACGAGGATGGGATTTTGGAAAGCAAACGCCGTTCGCCGCCAGGAGCCGCGTTTCAGAGCAGACCCAGTCCTTGGGGGACCTCAGCCCCACGGCAGCGTCGTCCGCCGGGCGAAGGAACCGCTCGGCGTGCCAGGCAGCGCCCGAGCCTCGCGCCGCGGGGGGGAAATCACGCACCCTCCTCTTCTCAAGCCGGTGTTTTACAACACCGCGCGCTCTAATAAAACGTTCCCCTCGAGTTCATCTTCGCGATAAAAACAGTTTCTTTCCGTACCTCGGAGGCCGCGTGTGCCGTGGCTCATCCATATTTCATGAGCACCTGGAGAGTTTCCAGCAGCAGACGACGGGATTTGGGTCTCTGGGTTGCCCGGGCATCGCACAGACGCGGGCTGGCTGCGGCCCCGCAGCGCCGCGTTAATGCACGGCGGCTGCCGCTGCGGGGTGCATGGCTTGCAGCGGGGTGTGCTGCCTGCAGTGGGGTGCATGGCTTGCAGCGGGGTGTGCTGCCTGCAGTGGGGTGCATGGCTTGCAGTGGGGTTCGCTGCCTGCAGCAGGGTGCATGGCTTGCAGTGGGGTATTCTGCCTGCAGTGGGGTGCGTGGCTTGCAGTGGGGTGCATGGCTTGCATGGCCTGCAGCGGGGTGTGCTGCCTGCAATGGGGTGCATGGCTTGCAATGGAGTGCATAGCTTGCAGTGTGGGGTCCACTGGCTGCAGCGGGGTGCATGGCTTGCAGTGGGGTTCGCTGCCTACAGCAGGGTGCATGGCTTGCAGTGGGGTGCATGGCTTGCAGTGGGTTATTCTTCCTGCTGTGGGGTGCATGGCTTGCAGTGGGGTATTCTGCCTGCAGTGGGGTGCATGGCTTGCAATGGAGTGCATGGCTTGCAGTGTGGGGTACACTGGCTGCAGTGGGGTGCATGGCTTGCAGTAGGGTACACTGCTTGCAGTGGGGTATTCTGCCTGCAGTGGGGTGCATGGCTTGCAATGGAGTGCAGGGCTTGCAGTGTGGGGTACACTGGCTGAAGCGAGGTGCATGGCTTGCAATGGGGTATTCTTCCTGCTGTGGGGTGCATGACTTGCAATGGGGTGCATGGCTTGCAGTAGGGTCCACTGCCTGCCGCGGGGTGCATGGCTTGCAGTGGGGTATTCTTCCTGCTGGGGGGTGCATGACTTGCAATGGGGTGCATGGCTTGCAGTAGGGTCCACTGCCTGCCGCGGGGTGCATGGCTTGCAGTGGGGTGTGCTGCCTGCAGTGGGGTGCATGGCTTGCAGTGGGGTGTGAAGCCGGGGGCCGGTCCCCTCCGCGAGGAGGGGAAGCCGTGAGCGTGGCCCCCAGGCAGCCAGCCCCTGCTGAACCCCAAAGCCTCCCCTTTGGAGCCGTCGTCCCCGGAGAGGCGTTTCCCTGCTTAGACAGACACCCCACGTGCAGATGATAACCGGACCCCACCAGGAGCGCTCCGGCCCGTACGTGCTCTGCGGCTTTAAAAACAAACAAAAATAAAATAAATAAACATCAAAACAACATTAAACGCTAACACTGGCACACAACTTGACACGAAAGGCTAAATTCAAAACATGCCCGTCTCTGGAAAACATTCTTTTCCTATAGGAAACCTCAAGGTGACGCGTTTTCCAGCCAGCCCTGTCCCGGGGGTCTGCCCGGTGGTCCCGTCCCGTCCCCGTTGCGACCTCGAGGCGAGCGCAGGGCCACCCGCTTCAAAGGTGTTATTTTCGACATGGGAAAAGAGCAGAATCTAGCCAGGAATGGCAAATCCTGGGTGCGGGGGGGTGGCAGGCTGCCCTTGCCCAAACTGCCAGCCCCAAACCCCCGGGGCGCAGCGCGGTGAACCCCCCAGGCACTCCCGGGAGGCAGACCCCGTGTCGCGGCGAGCGTTTCCCGACAAACATTCCCGTGAAAAATTGCCGAATTCATCCTCATTTACAAAACCTTTCCTTTCTCCTCACCCCACAACTCTCCTCTCCGAAATTTGTGGGGGGGGACCCGAGCGGCTGGCGCTGCAGCGGGCGCTGCACCGTCCCACCTCTCTCCTCGATGGAAAAAACCCCCGTTATTAAAGCGAAGAGGGCAGATCCGGGGGTCGGCCGGGGGCGTACGCGTTGAGTGGTGGGGGCTGAATGATTTCCAGCAGTCGGTGGACGCGGCGTTACCTCCGTTCCCAGGCGGCGAGGCTGCCGGGGGGCCGACGCTTCTCAGACTTCGCAGTCGTTCAGAACTGTTGCCTCTCTCATTTTTTTTTTGGGGGGGGGGAAGGATGCTCGGTACTTCGGCTCGTTTCCCAAAGAGCTCCCCCGCCAGCGTTAAGCGGGTTCAGTCGGAGCGGTGGGCTCCCCGGTGAGGCGCGTGTAGCGCTGCCGCCCAGTTCCGTGCCTGCGAGGGCTCCGGTTTGCACGTTCGTGCTTTTCGTGAGGGTTTCCCAACGTTTGCTTAAAATTGGTAATTATTTCCCAAGCCTGCTTCGCAAGCAGAGCCTGGAGTGACCGTGCGCGGGGCTGGATGGAGCAGCGCGTGGCTGGGGGTACCCGGGGGCGCCTTCGCTGCTCTGCGCAGCACTTTGACCGCAGGATTCAGTGCTGCCGGCAAGCGGCGAGCCCTGCCTTTCATCCTATAACGCCTCCGAGCGCTTCCCAAGAATATGGGTATTGGCAAATCCTCAGAAAGCGTTCGCCTGGAGAGCCAGGGCGCAGGTTTGGTTATAAATAATATCTTTGGGAGGGGAAGGGGAGGGGGAAAAACGCCGCCGCTCCCGCATCCGTCCGTCTCGGCGGAGGTGATCCCTCAGCATCAGCATAAAGAGCAGGTCCGGGCTCCGGAGCACAGCGAGCCTGTAAATAACCGGTCCCCGAATGCCCTCGCCAAAGGGAGAGGAGCCCCGGGGGTGTTAACATCCATCCCCCCCCCCCCCACTGCGTTACCGCTGCCCGCGCTCCTTTCTGCTCAGCTCTTCGTGGCGCTCCGTGCCTGTAATAAGGGGTGTTTTGGCAGCTGACGCCGTGTAATCGAAGCGGGGCTGTCAGGGAAATTTGTAGCTATTTGCTTCACGGGGTTTCTTCATTCCACTCAGCAGCTGTCAGCCCGCGCCGCCTGGTTATTGATGAGAGGCGCTAATCACGCAACAGATTCCCCACATAAATCAAGAGGCAGTAGAAAATAAAGTTTCTTCACACTGAGGTCATTCGCCCCCCTCCCAAGTGCCACGGAGAAGAAAAATACAAACCCTTACTCCTGCTATTAATAACCCCNCCCCCCCCCCCGCTGTCCCCAGGTGAAGGGAGATGGTGTCAAATTTTAAATTATGGCTTTTGTTACATCAACTGAATTGCATGTTTATAAAACTAATTACTGGGTAAGTCCTGCGTGTTGCGGGCTTGATTTGTGGACTGCCGCGTGTTCGCAGAAGGGATCCTGTAAAAGGCTTTTTTTCTCTTTTCTTTCTTTCCCCCCCCCCTCCTCCTCCCCTCGCACACGGCTGAGGTCAAGCGACGGATCCTGCGTGTGGTAAGTGACAGCTCTGAGCACCTCCAGGGTGCTAATCCACCGGGAAACTCTTTTTTTTCCCCCCGTCGTATCTTTATTGCACTGAAAATGGAAGGCGCTTCTCTCTCCTCGCGGCTGTTGCTCTGCCCAAGCGCGAACCGGACAAATTTAGCCCCGGTTCAATGTCAGATGGCACAGACCCAACCTCGGCGCTGCTGCTTGCCAGGACGGCTTTCTCGCCGGCGGCACGGGGCCAGCGTCACCCGGGGGGGGGCACCGATGTGATGACAAGGGGTGGCCCTTGGTCCTCCGGCAAGCGGTACCCCCACCGCAGGGCGCAGGGCTCTTGCCCCCCACGATTTGGGGTGCCGGGCTCTCGCCCCCCCACGCCTGGAGGGGTGGGAAGCAGAGGGGGCTTTTAGGACTGTGTGAGTTCTCTCTTCTTATAGCCCCATAAGCCACGCTGCGGCGTGTTTGGCACACGTTGAGCACACTTAAACCTGTGTTAAAACATCCCCTTCCCAGGGGCAAGCACAGCCCCATGCCCGGCTCTGCAGGCGGTGGGGATGCACCTCGGGCAGTGCAGGGAAACCTATGCATGGGGTGGTGTGCCATGCGATGCTCTCCTGGCTCCATCCCGTGCATGGGGTGGTGCGCCATGCGATGCTCTCCCGGCTCCATCCCGTGCATGGGGTGGTGCTCCATGCGATGCTCTCATGTCTTCATCCCATGCATGGGGTGGTGCACCCGGAGCAAACACAATCGGCACAGCGGCATCCGCAACGTGCCACTGGATGTCAAGAAAACAGCTAAACTTTTTATTATTATTACTTTTTATGTACAGTTACCAAATCATGAGCCCCAACTCCTGCTAATTAGCCTCTAGAAATGACGCGTTTGTTAGAAAAATGGTTAATTCGCTCAGCAGTGTGTCTCATACAAAAGAGGAGCCAGCCTTTGAAGGCAAAGCTTTTATCCTTTTCAAACACATCCTCAAGTTATCAACTTCAACACAACATCAAGGCCTGCTTTTGTTGGAATAATTTAACACTAATAGTTCGCGAATGCTGCCACCACTCGTGTTGCGGAGCTGTCACTGGCTGCAGCGAGACATTTGGTTCAAAGGCAGTGCCAGAACTGAGCCAACTTCAACTTTTTCTTTTTTTTTTTTTTTTNTTTTTTTTTTTTTTAAAGAAAAAACTTTTTTTTCCCCTTTCTCAGAGGTGGTTTGGCGCTTTGGCTGCCTGGTTTGGCGCTCTGGCTCTCTGGTTCGGCGCTTTGGCTGCCTGGTTTGGCAAGACCACCAGTCTGGTCCATACCGGTGGCAGGGCCATGGCCGGCGGGTGATGCTCGGCTCTGCGGGAGCCAGGCAGAGCTGTGCTGCGGCAGCCGGCGGAGGGCTGGTGAGCGGTGCCGGTCACACCAGGGCACTGCTCTGCGTGGACAAGTGGCAATTTAACGGACGTGGGTGATGCAATGCTGTATTGAAGGGCGGCTCAAGAACCACACTCCCTGCAAGGAAGGTGAAGGCTCTGATGGTCCTCACGGCAGCCAGACAGCATCACCACAGACAGCATCGCCGCCCAAATCCCCTCCGTGGGACCACGTGGCTGGCTGTGGTCCCGTGTCCCCCTTCCAGCCCCCGGAGCTCGGGGGGCTCATGACCCAGCAGACCCCAGCAGCTCCAGCACAGCCGCCGGTGAGGGATGGGTGCGAGCGGGGCTCTCCTAACTGGCGCACACGAGCATCCTCCCGTCCCCTCCCGAGCTCCCCGCCGAGGCCGTGCCATGCCATGCCGGCAGGCAGCTGCCGGGTGCTGCCATGTCCCCGGGGGATGCCAGCTCTGGCACACACGGGATGCGCGGCGGCACAGCACGGGCGCATAGGGACCCGCTGCAGCAGCACAGCGGGGCAGAAGCAAGCGGTAACCAGCGGGACCCGGCTGCAGTCATCTCCCAATTAACACCAGTTACAGCGGTGCTATGTCCCATCACAGGCAAAGCAGCTGGAGCAATGAGCCACGCACCCACATACAGTAACTAAAGTGTCCAGAGAGGAAAAATCAATGTTGGTGACCATTGATGCCCACCTGAGGGTTTTCTGCATGTTCTGCAGTTTTGCGCGTCCCCAAGAGCCGCCGCTCCGGCGACCTCCTGGGGAAACCCTCCCGGCTCGGCAGGACGTCCCTCGGCGCGGCCGTAGCCATCTCTCAGACCCACTTTGCCTTTTATTGATGCTGGAGAGCTGCGGCTCAAACCGCTCAGGCTGTCCTCGGGCACGCGCGTGCCCCCCCCCGTGCCGCTCCAGCCGCCGCCGCCGCCGCTCAGCGCCTTCCCCCACTCTGAAAACGCGGTGACATCGGCCGGACCGCCTCCGTCTCGCAGCCTCGTCACCCCAGATGGGCAACGCCGCCTTGTCCCCCTGCCGCTGCCTCCGGGCGGGACGCGCTTCGGCAGCGGTGGCATTACCCATCCTCCCCTCGCCGTGTCCCCTACAATATCCAGCCGCGAGCGGCAGGCGTGGAGCCCAGCTGGGAGCCCGTGGCAGAGGGGAAAATTGCCAAAAACAGGGAAAATAGACCCGGGACTTCAGAGCGCATCCCGCTCGAGGGATGCTCGGCTAAAGCAGCCTCGTCCGCAGCGGGAGCAGGGACAGAGTCTGCCCGGGGAGGGGCCGTGCCTGGGGGCTGCGGGGCTGGGATGGCCCCTTGGACCACTCACGGCACGTACGCCGCGCTCTGTAGAACGCACACATGCGCTCATGTTTCCCAAAACACCGGCGGAATAATTTTCTGCCTTCCCAAGGAGCCTGGCACCCCAAATTCATGACATGCAGCAGCAAACCTGGGCGGGTGCAGAGGAGCATGACGGTGCCGGGGCTGGCACCCCCTGGGGACCCGCCGGGCTTGGAGGGGCCGATGGCACGATGTCCCCACGCCAGGGACATCCCCCGCTCCCCAGCACGTCCCCTTGCTGCCTGGGCACAGACCTTACCTTGGGCCGGCTCCAGGGTGGAGCAAACCCCGGAATTGCTCCAAGGTGGAGCAAACCCCACAATTCCCGACCTTGGACGCCGTCCCACGAGGGACCGGCCACCCTCCTCCCCCAGTTCACCCCACGCCGAGAGCGCTTCACCGCGTCGCGCGGTGGTTTCGGCAACCGGGGCTCGCCCGGCTGAGTCGGAGCCATTCCTAGGTGAGCAGTTAAATAATTCAGTGACGTTTTATTTCTGAATTTAATTATTTTATCATTTATTTATTGGACCAAAGAGAGCTCTCCGGCACGGCAGGCTATAAATCCCCGTTTCCTCCAGCCTCCCCCTGCCTTTCCTCGCGCGGCTCTCACGTTCCCCGCTCCCGCGCTTCTGTGCATTATCGACGGTGACATAATCCCACGCGAATGCATCTCATCCCCCACCTATTTCTCTGAATTTTATATTTTTTTTCCCTTTTTTCCCCCCTTTCCTTTTCCTTCAGCTGGGGAGCAATTGGGGAAAAAAAAAAAAAAAAAAA
>VUYV01000762.1:0-21950 GCA_008711295.1 Anarhynchus alexandrinus | reverse complement strand
AAATGAAATGAAATGAAATGAAATGAAATGAAATGAAATGAAATAAAAGAAAAGGCAGGAAAGACCCACCATGAACCCAAAAGACGTTCTTTTGGGTTCTGCAAAGGTCCGCGACGTCGAGCATCCTTCTTGATGTACGATTGTGCCGCCGCGTGTGTGTGCGCGTGTCAATGGGGGCGAAGGCGCACAGATAGATTATTTTATTTCTCCTCAAGACTGTTCTCTGGGCTGAAAAAAGAAAAAAAGAGCAAAACTTTAATCATCCGCGCCCAGTCCCAACGCGAAGGCTGTGGGCTGCGCCCGAGAGGCGACCGACTCCCTCTCACGGGGCTCTAATGTCTTCAGACAACGGCTGTCTGCTCGTGAATTATCACACCTACTTCATCCTTTTCAGGTATAACCGGTAATTTAGCTTTTGGGGAGGAAAAGAAAAAAAAAAAAAGCCAAACACCCAACTGTGGAAAGGGGAAAATCATCTCGAGCAAGAAATAACTAAAAAAAAAATGTGCAAAACAGAATGAAAATGACACTTCAGCTTTAACATCACATCATTAGCAAGATATTTTATCATGCAATTCATCTGCCTACCTACCTGCTTCCCAAACCGCAATGTTCCCCTCAGAGTTCTGTTCCTCTTTTGCAATGAACCATAAATTACATGCTGACAGCTTTAATTTGTGCAAAGTATGCCTGGTTGCTTCTGGCACAAGCAGCCGGCTGCTATAATAAGGTCAATATATATTCATTGTCGCATTGCTTGATGTGCCAGATAACACAAAAATGCAGAAATGTGGTAGTTTCTTTGGGGCTACAAAGTGGGAATGATAGAAAGCTAAGAACGCCGCATCTCATCAGGGCATCGCAAGCAGTTGGCTCATCACTTATGCATGGCATGAGCAATGTTATGATTTAACTAATCATCATCAGTTATTCATCCCATTGCTGTCAGGGGACCATGCAACACTTTCATTTCTTGCCAGTTCTGGATAATTTATGTTCCCCTATCATTCCAGGGTTGGTCGGTTTGTTTGTTTGCTTCCTTTTTTTTTTTTTCTTTTCCCCTTCTTTTTTTCGCCTTGTGGTTGACCATTAGTGGGTAAACTCCAACATTTCCTGTGGAGCGTGAGGTGTTGATGTACGCCGACGCCTCCAAAACGTTGCCTATGGAGGAGGAGAAGATCCACCCTCCCTGGGGAAACCCACATCATCCCCCCTCCCCGGCGGTGAGAGCAGCGTGGGGAGGAGCTGCCCACCCCCGGGGAGACCTACACTTCGCAGGGGTGCTGGTGGCTCACGTTGGTCCTTCGGGGAGGGACACCACCGTTTGGGCACCGAGCATCCCTGCCCATCGCCGCCCGCTCCCGGAGGGGACGGGGACGGGGACGACAGCCCCAGCCCCGCAGAGCTGCTTTTGCAGCAAGCGCTGCTCCTACCCGTCCCCTTCTCTGCTCTCGCCCTGGGCAGCCTCCAACGCTCGGGGAAAGGTACCGCGTCCCTCCAAAACTTGGGAAGCGGAGGAACCGGGCACCGGGAGGCAGCTCGGGGGGTTGTGCGGGTCCAAGCGACCCCCGCAGCCCGCCCCACACTGCCCAATGGGGTTTTTCGGCTTTTTCCGATACCGTTTTAAGCTCATTAACCAAAAAGGCAAGAAAGGGAGGCACATGGTGCCCAGAGTCCCGGAGACCCTGTGGGAGATGGTGACCAGTCCGGGTGGTTTGGGAACATCTGCGCTGGAGCTGGAGGGACCGTGCAAAGGGAAATGGCCGCTGGACACCAGCTTTTTCCAGTGCATCACCATTACAGAAGCACCGGCACTAAATGGCTTCGCACGGTGTCGCTGCCAACATTTACAGTGCTCGCGACCCCCCCCCAGCACCCGCAGCCTCCTGCCCGTGGAAATGATAAGTGTGGCTGGTGCCATGGTGGAGAAAGAGCAACGCTGCCCCGTGGACCTCGGCACTGGGGAGGAAAACCCCTCGGAGTACGCAGTGGTGCACCCGGTGGTGACACAAGCAAGTTTTGGGGTATGAACGTTGAAGATGTGCAGGTCTCAGGGCATGGAGCTGCAGCAGCACCTCGCCGTGGGGAGGGTGAGCAGCACAGCAGCGCTGGGCTGGCCAAGAAGGCCAATGGCATCCTGGGGGGCATCAAGCAGAGCGTGGCCAGCAGGTGGAGGGAGGTCATCCTCCCCCTCTGCTCTGCCCTGGGGAGGCCACATCTGGAGCACTGTGTCCAGTTCGGGGCTCCCCGGGTCAAGAAGGACAGGGAACTGCTGGAGAGGGTCCAGCAAAGGGCTACGGAGATGATGAGGGCACTGGAGCATCTCTCTGCTGAGGAAAGGCTGAGGGACTTGGGGCTTTTCAGTCTGGAGAAGAGAAGACTGAGGGGGGATCTCATCAACGCTTCTCAATCCTTCAAGGGAGGGTGCCAGGGGGATGGGAACAGTCTGTTTCCAGTGGTGCCCAGTGAGAGGACAAGAGGGAACGGGCACACACTGGAGCACGGGAAGTGCCATCTCCACCTGAGGAGGGCCTTCTCTCCTGTGCGGGTGGCAGAGCACTGGCACAGGCTGCCCAGAGAGGTGGGGGAGTCTCCCCCTCTGGAGCCATTCCAAACCCGCCTGGACGCCGTCCTGTGCCACTGCTGGAGGTGCCCCTGCTCTGGCAGGGGGTGGCCCTGGGGGAGCTCCAGAGGGCCCCTCCAGCCCTCACCAGTCTGGGATGCTGTGGGAGATGCTCAGGAGCTCTCCATCCTTTAAATCAGAAAACAGCTATTCGGTGATGAGCCGTAGCAGCAGCAAAAGCTTCTCCTTGCTTTTCTGGGCTTGGAAGGGCTCGAGCCTGGAAATGCGCTGCCTCTTCTGGGGTGTGCCCCGCTGCCCGGGGCTGCTGCTGGGATTTAAATTCAATCCCAGTCCGTGAGGGAAGAGATTTCTCTCTGTTGCAGGACAGGGAAAGGCTGTGCCAGGGAGGTCCAGTCTCAGAGACGGTGCGGTCCCCCCGGCACGGAGGATACGGGGAGGCGAGAGCAGCCCCAGAGATGGGGTTCACCGTCTGAGCATCTCAGCAACAGCCTGACATCATTTTTTCACGTGTGTAAATGGACACAAACGTTACTGTCACGCTCACGGACATTTTTGTGGAATATGTATTAAAGGAAGTAGATTAGACAGCTTTTCCCTGAGATCATAAGTATTTAAAAAGCAATAAGGCTTAATGCCTGTTTTTCTTACTTTGTAAGGTGGTTGGGGATGATAAATGATAGGCAATTTCATGGCTGGAATTTCAATTTCCCAAAATATTAGTGCTGTTCTCCACTTCCAAGAGCTCCCTTTTGGCAGCCTCCTGCGCTGCCTCCTTCTTCTCCGTTTCTGAATTCATTTTTGGGTCAACCATCCACTTCTTGGGGCTGGCAAAGGTCTTGGTCAGCAGCACTCAGCCCCATCCGCATCCTGTCAGAAGAGAGTTTGGAGAGCTGAAAATTTTTATTTTGGCTTTTCTTAAGTAGAACGACTCTTCTCTTGTTTTGAAAAATGTTTAGATGCAGCCAATGTAATGTAAAAAGAAAAAAAAAAAGCTCCAACATGGTGGAATGTTTCTATTTCAGGGATGTGAAACGTGTCCATTTCAGCGGAGAAAAAGAAGTTTCACCTGAGAGTCATTTTTAACGGCTTTTTTGGCTGAAGTGGAGAAGACAGCAAAGCGTGCTCTCAGGCCGGCGCAGACGACTGCTTGACCCCAAAGCCTAAAACAAGGAAACACTCAACCCGGGTGTCGCAGTGACGAGCGCTTCTGCGAAACCTCAGCGTGCATAAGCTGAAATTTCCAGATTTTTTTATTATTTTTCCTGCTTATGCACGCTACGTACTTCTCTCCTTCCCCCCAGAGGGATGCCCAAGGGCTACAGGCTGTCCCAGCCACAGAGGCACTACATTAAGGGATTTTTATCAGCCGTGCAGCTGATACATCCTTCCATTAAAATGCTGCCGAGAGGACTCTGAGGACATCTGCAGGAGCCAGGATTTGGGGGGGTGGGGGTNGCTCGAAAGGAAAAGCCCCCAAAACCCAGCCCCCTAAAAAATACTGGCCCCAAGAAAACCTGCCCGCCAGCGAGCCCCAAGCCCGGTCCCCGGCACCGGCCCCAAACAGCTCAGCGTGTGCGGGGACATTTCTCCAAACTGGGGTCCCCACGGAGAGGGGACCGTGCTCGCCCCACAGCCCACCCAGCGTTTCCTCCCTGGACCTTCTTCTGGTGAGGTTTTTTCGGAGGAGGAGATGTCCCGTGGCGAGCAGAGTGCCCCCCCCCTCCCCAGCTCCCGGCACCGCCGCTCTGCGGCCCCCCGGCCCCAGTGATGTATTATTGAAATCCATTAAAGCGCGGCGGGTCTGACAGTGCTCTGAGGTAATATGTCACGGCACCGCCGCTCGGATGATGTACTTACATAATATATCAAAGCCCCATCGCTCTGATTATGTTCTAATACCATATATCAAAACGCCATTGTTCTGATGATGCCCTATTATAATACATCAAAGCACCGGGGCACTGCTGGTGTGCTATCACCCAGCATCAAACCCGTGTCAACCTGCCGCTGCGCTGTCGTGCAACGGCCACTCAGAAGACGATAATAAAATTAAGCTTATTCTTTAAAATTTATCTCTCTACCCATCTGTGGAGAGATATTGATTTAGTACGGGTTGGGAGCTGCGTATATATGCCGTAAGCTAAGGGGATGGCTGGTAAGGCTTCATGTGGTTTAGAGCTTTTAAAATGCAAGGGGAGCTTGATTTGGGGTTTCTTTGAGATTGAGGGTTTCCAATGCCAGCCAGAAAGGAAATAATTAAAAAAAAAAATAATCAAACCCTGAGTATGGCAGAGCCTCCAGCGCAGCGCGTGGCGTCGGGAGAGAGGAGCTCCCCGTGCCGCTGCGGGTGCGGGAGCGCTGAGAGCCCATCAGGCTTTGAAAACCAAGCGGCGCTGGGCCTTTTCCAGCAGCCTGAGTGCACTCCTGCTTCTCGCTATTTTCCGGAAAAACCCCATCTCCTGCCTGTCTCGCAGCCTGCTGTGGGTTGGTTGGTTTTTGGTTTGTTTTTTTTTTTTTACCCTTAGAGGCTAATAGCAATTTGCTGGAAAGAATCCGCCCCCGTAGCAGGGGACGGTACGCTGGCACCGGTGGCTTCCCTCCCTGCTCCCGCTCATGCCCGAGGACACGCACCGCCGAAAATATACACGAACAAAGGCTAAAGAGAAATTTTTTTTAAAAAAAAAAGGAAGAAAAAGCAGCTTGTGATGCTTGCGATGTTCCCAGCCCTGGGGCAGGACTCCGCAGCCCTCTGCAGCCTACGGTGGGTGATTTTCAGAGTGGCAGCACCCGGAGGGTGACCCCCCTGGGGCAGTTAACCCCACACCAGCCCCCTGCCCTATCCCCTACTGGGATAAACTGGGGTAGACAACCCGCCCCACAAAGGGCTTTTATCAGCGGAGGGCTGAGAACGCGGTGCTTTCCATAAAAAGAAAGGGGAACAAGGAGTATCCATCGCAAATAGTGTTATGACGTGTAAATAAGCACCGATGCCAACGCACGCCGGTTGACACAGCGGCTCAGGACGTCAGCCCAGACCGGAGGGTGGAAACACGGACTTTGAGAAGTTCAGGCGCGAGGCCAGCGCGGGGCCGGGACGCCGCAGCGCAGCGCTGGGGATGCGCGTGTGCCATGGGTCCTCCCGCAGCAGAGCAGCTCCGAGAGAGCTCCTCACCCTCCTCCATCCCCAGGGCATCAGCGAGTCGCTGGTGGAGCGAAGAGCCCAGCGCCGGCGGGGACGGCACCGGGACCCCCGTGGTGCCGGAGCACGTGGGGCCACCCCGACTCAGCCCCCCCCGGACCCAGGGCTGTGCCTCGGGGCGGCTCTTACCACCCTCGCCCGCTTTAGTTGGCTCCAGAACAAACCCGAGGGTGGTTAATGACATCTGCGCGCTTTCCAGCTCCCTCCCCGTAATTAGGGCTGCCCGGAGGTGCTGCTCTAACGAGGGTGAGGAGGAATTTGCCCGGGTGCTGAGCGAGGGAGACCTGGCAGAGGGGTTTTTGCCTTGGCTCGGGGAATCCTCTACAAACCTTCTCAGGGTGGGGGAAATAACATAAAAGCCCTCCCTTATGGCACCGGAGCTTGGCTTTGAGCGAGGCACCAGTTGAGGAGCACCTGCCCGGATAGCAGGAGCGGTGTTTAATGGGGTGAGGGTGGTTTGGAGCTGGGAGAAGGCTGCAGGGAGCTGCAGGGGCAGGTGGGGACGGGAGGCGTTTGCTGCGGGAGGAGAGGAGACCCAGAAGAGCCGTGAGACAGCCTGGGGTCATCCTAGCTGGCTCCCTGGTGCTCCTCAAACCCTTCCCAGATAAAAGCGCTCCGAAGAGACTGAAAGTCCCTACGGGAGGGGGCGGAGGCGTGGGGGGATCTGCCAGCCCCAGGCGGAGCTGACAGGGGCATCTCCAGCAGAAGAGAAGAAGGCGTCTTCTCCCCGTGACCCTTCCCTCTCACCCCTGGGCTTCCTTGGCCACCATTCCACCTGCCCACCTTCNAGAAAATGTCATTAAAAGAGCAAAACCAGAGGTTCTCCCTCCTCAAGCGGTCAATCCCCGGAGCCGGGAGCCGCAGCGGCGATGCTGAGCCGTGGGGCTCAGCCCCTGCGCCTTCCTCATGCAGAGCTGCCCCAGGGATGGACCTCCCCAGTTTGGGGAAAACACTGGGGGAAGTGCGAGCGGACGGACGTGGACACCAGCCGGCCGCTCCAATGGGCGCCGAGGAGATGCTGAAATGGGAAAAAGAGGGTGTGTTATCCCTAAAATCACGCGGGGTCAGGGAGCTGTGCGTGTAGCAGCAGGGGGAAAGGAGGAGGCGGCTTTTTTCCCCGCCTCGCACCGCTTCCCCACCAAACCCGCCGGCCCAGCGGCTGGCACCGCCGCCGGGGACTTTTGGGAGCCCGCGCCTTGGGTAGGAGCCGTGTCAACCCGCGGGAACCCCTCGCCCAGCTCCGCCAGGGTCCCGGCTCCCCTTCCCCAGCGCTGAGCTTTTCATTTTCCAGTCCTCCCAGTGCAACCAGTTGGAGCGGGGAAAGCGGCAGTTTCCCAGTTCGTTCCCCGGGGCGGCAGCACCGGCGGGTGTCACTCGGGCGACAGCCGCTGCCCACGGCGCAGGGTCCGCGGCCGAGCTTGAGGATCCACCTCCTGCAGCAACGCCTCTGCGCGAGCGGACCCAGGGCAGGATTCGGCCCTCCGCCGCCGTCTGCAGCGCTCCTGCCCGGCTCACGGCACCGCGGGTAGCTCAGGGTGGTTGTCATCCCTCGGCATCTCCGGCGGCCGTGCGCAGCATCCTATGCGTGCCGCTGCCTCTGCCTCTCCGGGCATCCTTTGCTCAGGAGCAGTAGGTCCGTGGTACCCGGACCGACCGGCGTTCCCCAGCGCGGCTCCGGGTAGCACAGGGGAAGGTGTGCTGGCATGGCTGGGAGGGCAAACGGGAAAAAAAAATAATAAAAAAAGAGATAAGATACACACGTTTTAACCTGTCCGTTGCAGCGATAGACCAGATAATGCGATAAGCCGGAGTTGCTCAAGAGTAAGTTGATTAATGAAAGGAAAAATGCGTCACGCGCAGAGCATCCCTGCGGCTGCCGAGCGGGCACAGTGCCCGTCGCCGGCAGCCTTCCTCACCCCCCCCCGGCGGGACCCCCGGCCCCAGCCCCGTGCCACCCAGCGGGATGCGGTGCCCATCGCCGTCGGGGACAGCAGGCGGGACCCGACCTGTGCCGTCGCGCCGAGGGCTCCCCGAATCACCTACCGCCACGAGAGCCAGCCGAGGGCCGGGAGCTACTGAAAGAGCTCGGCTTCCAACGCCTGCGCGACACGCCGCGCCGCTCCGAGAGCTAATTACTTCTGATAAGAACCGAGTGGATTTACAAAAGGACGCCTGAAAAACCCAGCCCGCCGTGGCAGAGCCAGCCCGAGGAGCTCGGCAGGTCCGGCGCTCGGTGCGTGGCGAAGCGCTGCTCTCATCCCGGCGCTGCAGGTACAGACGGAGGCGTTTGTCCTCCGCGGTGCTCAGGGGACAGACGGACGCGTCACCTCCCGCCCTGCCGGCGTCACCGCCGCCGTGCGTGGCACCGGGGCCCCGCGGAGCGCAGGGGGCAGAGGGGCAATCCAAGCCCCTCGCTGTCCCGCGGAGATGCTCGGATGCCACCGTGCTCCTTCGGCGGCGGCAGCAGCATCGCCGCCATGCCGAACCGCCCGGCCGTGCCCCCTCCCCGGCGACACGTACCCCTGCCCCGGAGCGGAGGGGGACGCCTTCAGGCCGGCTTTACTCGCCTTAAGAAAACACTGATTTTTAAAAGGGCTCTCTCTGGGGCGGTTGGGCCGACGGGGCTCTCCCGCGGCCGAGCGCGAGGAGCCGGGCGAGCAGCGCCGCTTCCCTCCCGCAGCCCCTCCGCTGTTTATTTTAGTGTATCTTTGGGAAAAGGGCCACTGGTGGCAGGCAGAGATGTTTAATCAGGTTGGTGTTTACTTTCGGAGCCACTGTACAAACAACACACTGTGGGTAAATTAAACAAACATCGGTTATAAAGTCTACATAATCAGCTTAAACTCAAAGGATAATTACAAGAGTCAAAATCTACAGTATCGTAAAGATAGGCAGTCAAGGACTGGCTCCAGCACATGACAGAAATCTAAGTTAGCTTTGAAAGATAACCTTGTGAGCTACAATTAACTTGCAGGCTTTGACAGTTACCGAAACCCTAAATGAAAATAGCTCAAGGAAAACAAATACGAGGTTTGGCACTCCTGAAGAAATTTAAACCTAAACATACAAATTAAAAGCACCTCGAGAGGCAGGGTGGGATTTAATAACATAATGTCTCCCATTCACTTGAAAGTAATTGATGCACAATAAAAAAAAAAACCCTTTCTGTCAGCACAGGCAGTGGGAAAACCCGCCGAGTGGCTGTGCAAATCGAACCCTTTTCATGTAGAGGTTGGGGTTTTATTCTGTTTTGGGTTTTGTTTTGTTTTTATTTTTATTTGTTTTTAAAGGGATGACCTGCCAGCACAAAGCCCGCAGGGAAATGCCTCATTTCAAGAGACTGTTAACAAAAAGCGCCCGAGCCAGCCCGGCCCACGCGCGGCACCCACTGCAGCGAGTGCGGCGCTCCCCGCAAACACCACTAATAACCTTAATTAGCCTGGGAAAAAAAAAAAAATAGGAAGATGCCGGTAGCCCCAAGGGAAAGGTGGGTGATGGCAGGAGGGAGGGTGACTGAGGAAGGCAGCAGGGAGGGGACCTGGCGGCAGCTCCTCGGTAGGGGGCTACGCGCAGATCCCCCCTGTGCCCCTCGCCCAGGGACCGGATGCGGGATTGGGGGGGTCTCACGGGGCAGTGGGGACCCCGCGCGAGGAGAGAGAAGAGGGGAGATGCTGTGCATGGATGGGGCGAGTGCCACGCAGCAGGCACACACGGGACATGTGCCCTGGTGGCCAAGAAGGCCAATGGCATCCTGGGGGGCATCAAGAAGAGCGTGGCCAGCAGGTGGAGGGAGGTCATCCTCCCCCTCTGCTCTGCCCTGGGGAGGCCACATCTGGAGCACTGTGTCCAGTTCGGGGCTCCCCGGGTCAAGAAGGACAGGGAACTGCTGGAGAGGGTCCAGCAAAGGGCTATGGAGATGATGAGGGCACTGGAGCATCTCTCTGCTGAGGAAAGGCTGAGGGACTTGGGGCTTTTCAGTCTGGAGAAGAGAAGACTGAGGGGGGATCTCATCAACGCTTCTCAATCCTTCAAGGGAGGGTGCCAGGGGGATGGGAACAGTCTGTTTCCAGTGGTGCCCAGTGAGAGGACAAGAGGGAACGGGCACAAACTGGAGCACGGGAAGTGCCATCTCCACCTGAGGAGGGCCTTCTCTCCTGTGCGGGTGGCAGAGCACTGGCACAGGCTGCCCAGAGAGGTGGGGGAGTCTCCCCCTCTGGAGCCATCCCAACCCCGCCTGGACGCCGTCCTGTGCCACTGCTGGAGGTGCCCCTGCTCTGGCAGGGGGTGGCACTGGGGGAGCTCCAGAGGGCCCCTCCAGCCCCCACCAGTCTGGGAGTCTCTGATCCTGTGACAGCCCTGCAATCCTGCAGCAGTGGGATTTTTAATTATTATTAATTCATTAATCATTAAATTGAATTATTTGCGAGCTATCAGACAACTTCAAAATTCACGGGAGAAATGTGGAAAAGTTTTGGCAGCGCTTTCACCGGTTCTCCTTCCCGTTTCCCGCACGGTTCCGCCTCAGAATACACACACCCCCACGCACAAAACAGGGGAAGATTTCCCAACTCTGGCTCTCCTCGCACCCCTTGGATATCAGCCCAGGTGCGACCATGGCTTGCGACCATCAGCAGCCCCTTGGGTGACCGGGGTGGAAGGAACCCGCTCCTCCTCCATCCAGCTCCTTGGCGGACAACTCCCCTCGTCCCAGAAATTGTCCCCGCCGGGGCTAATTGGGATGCTGGCTGGCAGTCTCGGCAGGGAGAGAAAAAGAAAACAACCTGACACGTTACGACTTCCAACAAAGCTTCGGGGAGCAGCAGGCTTTCCTCCGAGACGGGAAAACAAATGCCTTTTAAAATAAAAGCCGATAAACTGACGAACTTAGTGCTGCTTCTCGCTTATAAATCACGGCGCTGCACTAGCTAATGGCTCTGGCAATGGGAGTTCAAAGGAAAGAAGTAACCTAATTATAAAGATTGTTAGATTTATTGTCAGTTAATAACAGCGTTTTCAAAGATGCTGTGAGTAAGATCAGTGGGTTTCTCACGCTTTACGCATTTTTCTCTTCCCGACAACTATTCTAGGTCAAATTTATCGCGCTGCGCTTCTTTTTCCGTCACGGGGAGCGAGGACACTTACAGGCAAGCCTTGCGATGCTGTGATTAGCATAATGAGGGCAGGTGGGTATCTCCTGCTTCCTTGTGGCTTCTTTGGCTCAGATCGCGAGCGAGAAAAGGTGTCAGGAGCTGCTGGCAATCCTTGCAAATATTAAGGTAATGAAACAACTCGACGTTGCTGAATTATTAAAGGTTCTCCCGCCTTTCTGATATTTTATTCCTTTTATTAAATGCGTAAGTGGAGTACCAGGGAGCTGGGCTGCTTTCCTTCTCCCACGGCTTTCCCAAAAGCGGCGTGAGGGGAGGGAAAGGCAAACCCAGCCCCGCGCAAGCCCTTGCGGATGGGGTCGGAGGGACCGGCCCCGGTTCCGGATGGATGAGCCCGAGCATCCCACGGCAAAGCAGGAGCGCTTCGCAGGGTTTGGAGGTGACGGAGGGACACCAGGCTGCCTTTTTCCATAGCATTAATAAAAAAACCATACTGCATTAAGCGCTCCAAAATAGGAGTAATACTCTAAGGTTAATTATCATTTAAATATAATAGGAATCTGATGTTTCCACCGAGCGAGCGTGTGCCAATCAGCCAGCAGTAAGCATGGCGTTTTCTAAACAAATCGTTATTAACTTTAATATATTGCAGGCATGTAGCAAGCTGGATCCAATTTTAAGTGAAAATTAATGGCAAATTCTTGTAACCACATTAAGAGCCATCTTAGTTCATTTGAAATCAGTTAAACATGAAAACAATATGAAAGCCATCTTGTGTGCCTGGAATATAAATATTTGTCCTTACCCTTGCCAGAGCAGCAAGAAAAATTAAGAGACGTTGGCATGTAGGCTTTACATAAACACACTCACAAAAGGCCGGCATTTGATGGATTAAACTATTTGTCAATTTTTCCATTTCCTTCATCAAAAAGTAATTAAACATTAAGCAGATGTCAGAATCTAATTGGTTCTAGAGAATATTGCACAATAGGATTTATGGCAATCGTGAAGCCGTATTTACATGTCTGTAAACAGGCAGCCGCTCGCCAGAAGACGCTGGTCACAGAGCTCTTGCCTCTTCTGGCTGTAAAAAAAGCCCGATTTTGAAAAGCCCTTTTCAGAATCGCCAGCTCCGCACCTGCCCAGGAAATTTGGGAGGCCATGGGGGCTCCGCGCCGCACCGGGATGCTCTCTGCCTCCCGGCCGCATCCTGCAGCGATGCCTTGGCTGCCCCGGGATGGGGGACCGGAGAGGGGCAGGAACGGGGACCGTGGTCCTGCCTGCCACCCCCGCCACGTCCCGGGCACCCTGCAAGGAAATTAAAGTATTTCCTTTCCTTTGAATCCTTTTTCTCCCTTTTCCTCTCTGGAAGAATGGCAGAGGGGGAAACAAATGGGAAAAAACCTTCTCCTCCGGGACGCCTTTGTATTTCTTTTTTTTAATTTTCCTGCTTTTTAAACTGAAGGGAAACCCAACTACAAAAGAAGGAAAGACCCATATTTGAATGTATTTTTTGAAATTTATGGTCAAAACTGTACTTTTTGTCTTTTCTGCCCCGTTTCACCAGCTGCCTCACAGCAGGGCACCCAGCAGCCCCATCCTCCGGGGGGGACCAGCGCTGGGGGACAGAGCCCGGGCGCCCAAGGGGCTCTTAAACAACAATCCCTGTTCCATTAGCCATCCCTACCAGAAGCCTTACATCCGAATTTGAGGATACGGGCCCATTTAGGCAGTCAGGCGCACGGTGTCGGGGACCCGGCACGGAGGAGCAACGAGTCTCCAGCTTCTCCCTCCCGCCCCGGCTCCGCAATTAGCCGCCGGCACTGCCGATGAAGACCGATACCCAAAAACCCCTCAGCCGCGGGATCAGCAGAGCCCCATGAGCTCAAATATCTCATCGCGGGCCAAAGCTGCCTTCCTGGAAGAGGCTGTGCCCCGCACCACCTGCGCTACGTGCCGGGGTTTATCTTCTCGCCCAGGAAAGCGGTGGTGCCGGCGCTGGTGCCAGCAGAGCCTTTCCCCCCCCTCCCCGGCGCTGGCACAGCTCCCTCCGGCTCATTGGGTGAGGGGGAGCTCTCAGCTGCTCCGGACGGCTGCCTCGGTGGATTGGGCACGTGGGGAGCCCGGGACACCCCCCCCGGGCGAGCAGCAAGTCAGCACGTCTGTCCTCACTGATTATTTTTTCTGGTTTTCTTGAGAAAAGCCATGACCGCTTTCCTTGTTTTCGCTGGAAAGGTGTAGGTCTGGAACGCCGGGGGTTTATTCCCTACAAAATGACGGCGGGTTTATGACCGATAAAGCGTTCATAGGCGATACCGGCATGGGAGGGGTGACAAGGGGCTGTGGCCTTTCTTGCCATCCCCAATCCACATGATTTCTGGGCAGGTGAGACCTCCGTGAGCGCCACATCCATCCCGGTGGCATCACTGAAGGCAGGGGAAGGATGGAGCAGCACATGGGGGCAGGAGGTGCTTTGTGCAGGGGCTTCCCAAGGGGCGTCCCCAGCCTGGGAGGGTGGCAGGGCTGGTGTGGCAGGACCCGGGGGGCACAGGACAATGCAGGACCCGCTGGGGCTGGAACGGGCTCCGAGCACTGAGACAAAGCGAGACGCTCGCCCACCTGCACCGCATCCCCCGGCCACCCATCCCGGGGTGACGGCAGAGCCGGCTGCGGGACCACACCGGGGTCACCCTCTCCGACAGCATCGGGAGGATGGCAGTAGCCTGAAACACATCCCCGCGGGCGGGCGATCCGCCAGGATGTATTTCAGGGAGGTTAATTAGCCACCCGGGTGCCAGCGCCGGGGGGAGGCAAAGGCGATGCTTCGCCTCCTGCACAGCCAGCAGGAGACGTCCCCCTCTCGCGGTGCCCATCGCGGCGGCGCTGGGCCACCCTCCAGCTCGGAGAGCGTTACGTCTATACGCGCTCTGCAGCACCGCCGGGGGGAGGAGAGCCCTCATTTCCAGAAGGCAGAGGAGACATCCGTATTCACCAACGCCTCCCCGTGCACTCCGACAGGCGGTACCCTGCTGGGAGCCCCCCGCGGCCCCCCGGCGCCGGGGAGAGCGGCTGTGGGCAGCAGGGGGAAGGTTCCCTGAGCGATTGGAAGAGGAAAGTGAAAGATCATCCTTCGGGCCACCAGCTCTCGCTGGCCCCACGCACATCCCCGGGAGCCGATGCCCGGATTAAATCCCGGCTCTCCCTGCCCAGGAGAGCCGCTTTCTGCAAACCTTCCCGGGAGGGATGCTCGGGAATTAAATCACAAAGACAACGCGCAGCGTCTTGGGATGATGACTCAGTTGTAAGAAGGATTTTGCTCATACCTGGCTCTGAGCACACGGGACCCACCGCTGCCGCTGGATTCAGCGGTGCCCAAGTCACAGCTTTTATTCGAAGCGGGGAAGCTCGGCCGTCGTTTCCCTTGCCGCTCGCCCACCTTATTTAACAAGGGACATTAAACAGTTGCGTGAGCTTTTGATCAAAGCGGACCTCCACCCGAGTCACACGGTGACCTGGCTAATATTTGCGCGGCGGATCGATGGATGCCCCCTTCGCCTGGCGGGCGCAGCGGCAGATGCAGCGCCGCGGGCAGGAGCCGCCGCTGTTTGACCAAAACCACCCCGAAACTCTTCTGTTCGCCCAGCGGGGAGGGGAGAAAAAAAAATAAATAAAAAGGTAATGTCAACAAGGCACGGCTGTGCATCCTCCCGGACCCCGCGGGCTGAGCTCAGCCCCTTCCAGCAGCTCCCCCCACCACCCCCCGGCTCACGTCCAGGCAGTGTTTTCTTAAAAAGGCACATTATAATTTACAATAAAGACACGGGAACGGTGACATTTACTGCAGACCTCGTGCTCATTAAAACAGTCTCATTGCCTCATTAATTCCATTTTTCAGAAATTATGCTCGTTTTTATGCACTGTATTAGCTCCTCATGCATTTCGCATGCTGCTATTCCGCATTTAAGGAATATGTCTCGGAGAGGTTTCCAAATCAGCAATCCCAGCACCCTAGAAGTGAAATAATTACTTTTTCCATTGCTACTTCCTGTTAACCCACTCAGGATAAATAAAATTAATGCGACTACATTTGTCATGTGAACTTAATTATTGCAAACGGCATTAGCCTGGGCTATAACCGTAGCGTAAATGTGCTGCGTGATATCAAGGCTCACCGAGCGGAATTTAGTAGCGGGTGTTTTTACATTTCCAGAAGCCGCGGGGGAGCAGCGCGGAGGGAAAGGCTGCCCCGGCCCCGCGCGTGGTCCCCGAGCGCGACCGAAGGGGACCCGCGCGGCTGTTGGCGATGCAACAGGTTGGCAATGGGATGCCGGCAGAAAATTCCGGCAAGGCGCTGAATNTGCTCCTCTCCCCACAAAGGCGATTCCCCGGCGGACACTGCTCCCGCAGCCCTGCGATGGTGACTGCCCCCAGGAACCCCTCCGGCCACGTCGGCGTCGGTGCAAGAAGGGTGCTGCTGTGCGCAAGCCCTGGGGGAGGGCTGTCCCCAGAGCCACGGCGTGACACACACAACTGCGTGAGGATGGGGGGGGGGAGTTGGGGGTGTCCTGATGAGCCTGCTGCTCATTTTGGAAAAGCCGTAATACTTTCCCGGCACTCTCCTTGCCTTCGCCCAAGCGGAAGGATGCTCTTGGTCACCCCCTGGCAGCTCCCGGGGATGCAGGAGCACTGCAGGCACAGGGGGTGGTTACCACGGGGGGGTCTCTGGTTTGCCCTTCCCCTGGGGAACAGCTCAACCCCCCCCCTTCCCAGTGCTCCCGGGGCACACGCTCAGCCGAGGACAGGGCGGCAGGGCTCACCCGCGGCAAGCTCAGCTCGCTCCGCCGCGCTCCCCTCTCGCCTCTGCTGATGTTCCGCGCTTGGCTTGGCCAAGGGCAAAGCGCTCGCTCCTGCTGCCGAGTTCCCAGAGAGCGCTCCGGCCAAAGCGGCCATCACAAAACCAGCAGGAGGAAGCCAAAGCCTCCAGGTTTCAGACATCTCCCAGGCTCCTTTATTGCTTTTCTTCAAGGACCCTCTCGGAGGGCTGGTGCTGTCGGCGTCCCAGGCACGAGCACGCTCTCAGCCGCTGGTACCTGCAGGAACATGTCCCACGGCCCTTATCCCCAGCTCATCTCCTCCAGGTTTTTTTTTTACCCTTCCCAACACCAGAGCCCTCTTTCCTGCACCTTCCAAGAAAAGGCAGTCTGCACTTCACCACCCCACACTGCCCATCTCGTTCCAGCTCAGCCCAAACCACTCTGCGTATACGTACCTGGGGGGGGTTCAGCCTGGAGAAGAAAAGGCACCAGGAAGACCTCAGAGCCCCTTCCAGAACCTAAAAGGGCTCCAGGAGAGCTGGGGAGGGACTTCTTATAAGGGCACGGAGTGATAGGACGAGGGGGAACGGCTTCAAACTGGAAGAGGGGAGTTTCTGATTAGATATTGGAGCAACCTGGGCTGGTGGGAGGTATCCCTGCCCAGGGCAGGGGGGTGGAACGAGATGATCTTCAAGGTCCCTTCCAACCCAAACCATTCCGTGATTCTATTTAGTCCCTTCCCTACGCCTCACAGCTACTCTCCTTCCTTGGAATTAATTATTTAATCCCCCAGCTGTATTATTTATCTCTCCGATGCATCCTGGGCTGGAGATTGCATGAAAAATGCTACGCGGACCAAACCAGTAATTCAGCGCATCCACCCCCAGCTGGGAAGGGGTCCTGGGGGGTCCCGGGCTCTGTGGGGCTGGGACCTGCTGCCCCTGCGCTAACCCGGCTCGGCACGTATATTTAACGATGCTTTCTGTAAGGGAAGGAGCCTGGGATGAGGATGGGCCACGGCATCCCCTCTTTAGCATGCGCGTTGGGTGCATGTGTTGGGCTACACAATATTAATGAAGGAAAGGTTTATTGGCTTTCGGTCCCGGGGCTTCTTCAAAGGGGCGCTGGGCCGCAGCCAGCGGGTTATAAACGGGCGCGTGTCGTTTAGAAGGTCGCGCAGCGAACCTCGGAAGGCGCCAGGAACTTAACCAGAAACAGGGAACTGCAAATTGGATCGGAACGCGACAGGGCGCTCCCGCGCACGGCCCCCGTCCCCGCGGCAGCGGAGCATCCTCGGGGGGCGGAGGTGCCGCTCGGGGACAGCCACGGCTCTGCCGGGGGGACACCGCCGAACCGTGGAGCCGCTGCCTTCTCATGGACAACTCCGGCCCATTCCCACGTTTTTTCTTGCAGCGTTAAAGGTGGGGGGGGGGATCCGCGAGCGGCGGCACCGCACGCCCGCCTTTGCTCCCCGAGAGCTGGCGGAGGGGCGGCCGTGCCTGCGCCGCTTGTGGGGCCCCCCCGACTTTCAAGGAAGCAAACGTGAACTTTAATAAAAGCCGACTCCTCTCCCCTAAATAAAAAACATTCCCTGCCTCGAAGAAAAAACATACTTTTTCTTTTTTTTTTTTTTTTTTATTATTTCAAAGTACCCTGTTCAGCAGCAGAGCACACAAACACTCATAGCTACGCAAATAGCAACTCTTTATTTGCTTTGTTTGCTCAGCTAATATTGACTTTCCAGCCTAACACTGCTGCTATTGAGTTTGGCTATTCACAATAGTGTTTGACTAGCATTAGAACAGCGCAGCGATAACAGCGTGTGCAACCGAAAAAGCAATCCATCACCCCTCCGTGGGATAGTGCCATTATGACGGGGGGGGGAGGGGAGGGAAAAAACCCCCGTCTGCTTATTCAGTCAAGTACAACTGTTGAATATAATGCTGGCAATGACACTCCTGGCTAGTTCAAACAACCCAAGGTTACAGCGCTATTGTGTGCTGGTGCAGAGCAAACACTGCAGAAAGGCTCCGTTCCTGCTTGTCACCTTGGGTGGGACACGAAGGGGTTTTTTTCTGGCCGGGGTCAGTGACCGCCGTGCCGTGCCCGGGCACCCTCGCGCCTCCCGCGGGGGAGCGGTGCCGCGCCACGCGTGGACGGATGGACGGATGGATGCATGGATGGATGCATGGATGGATGGATGGATGGATGGATGGAGGAGACCCCTCTGCGGTGGGGAGGAGGGCGAGAGCAGCGGCGGAAGGGGCAAGGATGGCTGCCCCGGGGATTTTGGCTTACGCAGAGGACCAGCGCAGCCTCCTGCAAGGGAGATGAGCGGCACCGGCGCCCCACGCCAGCCAGAGCGGGGTGACACCGGCGGCTCGGGTGCCGTGGGAACCCGCTGCCCCGCCGTCCCCCTCCCTCCACGGCCGCGTTCAGCCCTCTCCCCGCTTAGCGCTCGCTTTACGGACGTATTCTGTTTCCCTCCCAGGTTGCAGAGCCAGACTGATCGCCTCGTTTACCTCCCACGGGCATCCACTCGTTTATATAAAATAGACGTGTGCGCCCATCGGGTGTCTCGCAGGCGTTCCTCAGCTGGCTCCCTTCCCAGTAAAGCCCAAACCGGTGCCACTGGGTGGGCAGAGGGGACCCTCGACAGCCCGTGCCGGGGGCTAACGCTGCTCGGGGGATAAGCGGAGGGGAGAGACCCTCATTTTCCTCGTCCTCTGGCCACAAACGGAAGGCACGCAGAGCAAGCACTTGAGAACCGACCGTGTGAATAAACAGAAAAAGGCAAACGGGCTTTCTGCCGCAAATAACTCCGAAAGAGGGAAACAAAGAGGTAATTATCATTGCTCAGCTGCTCTCCGGGCAGGGCACGGACCGCCTGTTTGCTTTGGCTGAATCATCGGCACCGAGAGGCACCTGCGCCCGGGGGTTACGCGGAGGGGGGGGAGAGCACACAGTCACAGAATCTCCCAGACTGGAAAAGCCCTGTAACATCATCCAGTCCAATCATCAACCAAACACAGCCGAGCCCACCACTAAACCATCTCCCTGAGCACTGTATCTACACGACCCTTAAATCCCTCCAGGGATGGGGACTCCCCCGCTGCCCTGGGTAATGCATTCCAATGCCTCATGACCCTTTCAGTAAAGAAATTCGTCCTAATATCCAATCTAAACTTCCCCTGGCGCAACTTGAGGCCATTTCCTCTTGTTCTGTCACCCGTTACTTGACAGAACAGGTCAAGTCCCACCTCTCTGCACCTCCTTTCAGAGAGTTGTAGAGAGCCAGAAGGTCTCCCCTCAGCCTCCTCTTCTCCAGGCTGAACACCTCCAGGTCCCTCAGCTGCTCCTCATCAGACGTGTGCTCCAGACCCCTCACCAGCTCCGTTGCCCTTCTCTGGACCCTCTCCAGCACCTCGATGTCCTTCTTGTGATGAGGGGCCCAAAACTGAACACAGTAGCCAAGATGCGGCCAAGCTGAGTCCAGCCAGAAAGTCGTTGCAGCCCTGTCCTCTCCATCAGCGCACGGTTCGAGAGAGGCAAAGGCCTGGACCGTCCCGGGGCGGGGGGGGGTTTGGGTGGTCCCTTGGGGTCCCTCCACCGCAGGAGCCCGACACAGTGGCCCCAGCATCCTCTCACTTGTGTGTTTACCGGAGATGGCTCACGGTTGAGCTCAGGAGAAAGAGCCAAATCCTCACCCCTGACCGGACCCGCGTCTCCTGGCGCTCAGGTCCATCCTGCAGTATTTTCGGGTACGTTTTCACATCCCCCCCGCTCCGGGACGGGGCAGCACAGCCGAGCTGAGCTGGGTTTTTTTTTTTCCCGTGACCTCCGCAGAGCACGGCAGCAGCTCCATCGCCACGTGCACCAACCTGCTGATGAGCGAAGCCGGCCGAGCGCGGAGGCGAGAAGCAGATGCGGCGATGGCAGGACGTCGCCACAGTAAATTAATCTCTTTTTTTTTNATGAAGTTAGCGCTTTGTTTTGGGGATCCGTCGGTACTTCGGTGGGGAACCGCTAACCGGGAGGGTGACATATGCCTCCAGCGCGTGACGGAGGCTGGACATTGAAATGACCTTCTGCTCCAGATGTCCTCGCATGTCGGAGAAGACAGATGCCTCCCTTTTTTGGGTAGAAAAAAGGAGAAAAAAAACAGTCGGGCAGTAAATGACTCATAAAAGCGCTCATTTATTAAGAAAAGCTGTAGAAAAACAGGTATCTGGTTTCGTTAAACCATGTTTGCAGCTGTGTGTGTCCCGGGAAAAGGCCCAGGGAAACTTCGCTGGCCGCATGCGAGCCCTGAGCAGGACTGTGTCAGGGTTTGGAGAGCAATTTCGGTATTATTATATGATATTACTTGAAAGCAGTATGCAGAGTGAAGCTCTCTGCTCTTTATTAGCCTGCTCTGGGCGTGCCCGGGCCTCAGGTCTGCTCGGCGACGAGTAACACTCTATTATTAATGTCATTACTATTACACGCGCGTTTCTACGGGGCGCATCACACGGGCTCGCAATTACGCTTTGTGCTTACGTAGCACCTTTCGTTTCAGGTCTCACGCTGCTTTACAAACATTAAACCCGTGTTGGAATTTNAAAAAAAAAAAATTAAAAAAAAAATTAAATAAATAAAATTACAGGTGGTGGGAGGGGAAGAGGAAATCCCAACCTTGATGCCGCCGGTCCCTGCCTGCCACAAAGGCAGCGACTGTATGCAGGAAAATATGCAAAGTGCTTTAATTTGGGGGTTCTCCGGTGTTTTTAATAAACACATTTGCTAAGGCACATGGGGAGAGGGGAGGGTTTGGTCTGGAAGGAGCGACCGGGCAGGCGGACTGATGGGTGTCGGGGCTGGACCCGTCTTTCCTCCCACGACGCTCCCATTGCATTTTGCCCCATTGCCTTTAACGATCAGAGCGATTAAATTCTCCCGCCCTCAGCCCAGAGTGTTTTCTCTCTGCGCTGTCGCAGGCGAAGCTTTCGGTGCCCGCTGCCGGTTTTTCATCTGCCTAAAGATGACAACGCCGCGTGCTCCTTTGGGGGTCGTTCCCGGCGACCGGTTGTACCAAGATAGGGGCAGGAGCTGCTCCGAGGTCCTGGCGCGGGGGGGGGACACGCGGGAGGGATGCTCTGTCCCTCCTTAGTATTCAGGTCAAAGCACCGCGCCACGTTCAAACAATTACATTTCCTAATTAGTTACAATTAGCCCGCTGTGGTTTGGAAGCCTCAGCGAGGGTTTTATCTACAAGAGCCTGCTGGCAGAGCTCCACCGGGAGAGATTGCGTCGCCTTCACCTTGCCTTGCCCGGGCATCTGCCTTTCCCCCTGCCCGCTCCCTGGCCCCACACGTCCCCCCCTCTGCTGCCCCCCTCTCCCGGGGGAATTGCTCCAGGACATCCTGGGGTTGCTCTTCACCTTCTGCTCCCAGCCAGCTCTGCATTTTCTGCACCCATCGTGTTGGCTGGTGGGCACCGTCCTTGACCTCCAGCACTTCAAGGCAACATCTGGCAGAGCCATCACCTCTGGATTCTGGTGCCTTCCCCGTTCCTGAGCTCAGTTCAGCCACAGAAGAGCAGTCAGCTCCTATCATTAACTACCAGGGGGTTTTCCATCATCACACACATCCCTGCCAGCATGTTCTTACCCCATGGCTGCCATGCAAGAGCTGGCTCCTATGGGAAGCCCCTGGGAGATCTGGGTCAGCGTCGCACCCTAAATAAAGAGCAGTACTGCAGATTGCCTTGCAGGGGGGTTTAAAGGCTGAGAAATCTCACGGCTGCCTGCACAGTCTTGTAACGTAATCCAGGGCAAACGGGGACGCAGATGTCCCCAGACGGGACAGAGCAGGAGGGACATGGCTGTGTCCTGCAGCTTGGGTTGGTGGTAACGGTCCTTCCCGGCTCGGCCTTCCCCACCCGTCTCGCGTGTCCCAGTTATGAAACCCAAGGACTTTCCCTTCCGCTTCTCCTCCAGGCTGCCTGGATGAGGGCAACCCAACGGCCTCCCCACTCACGGCGCTCCCCGGTCTGCTGAGCTGGGAGTCGTCCCAACGGAGCGGCGGTGTCCGGAGTACCGACTCCATCGTCGGGACATCGTACGTCATCGCTTGGGAGTCTGCTGCAAATGACGTGGGACAGACAGCACGCCGGGCTGCTCGCGGAGGCCAGGAGGAGCATCAGGAAAATAGCTTTATGCTTATCTCATCTCCTTCGTCCGCAGAAAGCTTCGAGAGATGCTGCGA